>SJJU01019305.1:0-11402 GCA_012932125.1 Conopomorpha cramerella
TGCCGGGTCAGCTTGTAGCACGATATAAATAAAACCCTTCCCAAAGCACTCTATCTATCATCAAAATCCGCACAGAACTAAGTTTATTTTTAAATTCGAACTTATTCTTTTTAACGCAATGTCCAAAAAAGAGGAGGTTCTTAATTCGATACAGTATTTTTATCAGTGTTTTTGTTACCTCGAAACTTTTTTCCCTGGATAAACGATTTCGATGATACTTTTTTTGTTTCAAAGCTGGCGCCACCCGTTTGATTCCAGAGTATGTACAACATTTTCATTTAGTAAAAGTGACCTTTACTTTTACTACTAATTTGACAGTTCAGGACCAGATTTACCTTGACACGCAGAAAGGGCAGAAGATAATTTCTCTTACTCTTTCACCCCTGCATGGTTTCCATATAGCTGTCTCGTTTTATTTTTAACGTCAGTTTAGGATTGCAAGGCGAGTGGTTTTTTACCTGAGCTCATAACGGTGTTATCGTGTGGCAGCATGTCAAACTCTTTTTGCGTATCCCTCACTATTATTATCTATACGAATATTATAAAGCTGAAGAAGTTCGTTTGTTTGTTTGAACGTGCTAATCTCAGGAACTATTGGCTCGAATTGAAAAAATATTTTTGTGTTGAATAGATCATTTATAGAGGCTTTAGGCTATATAAAATCACACTGCAACTATTAGGAGCGAAGAAATAATGTAAAACGTGCCAAAAACAGGGAAAATTTTTCATCCTTGAGGGCTTCCGTTGCGTGCGCTGCGAAAACGGTTCAAGATAGCAAAATTATATGTATGAAAGAATTATTCCTCTTGAAAGGATCTATAAAAATGTCCGCGGCAGTATATGTCTATCTTTTAAGATTAACTTACTAGAACCGTTTTTATGGTGATCAGGTCGAAATTAATGCATTATTTGTTATCTTTATATGAAAATGAATTGATGTTCGTTAGTCTCGCTAAAACTCGAGAACAGCTGGACCGATTTGGCTAATTAAAGTCTTGAATTACACGTGGAAGTATAGGGAAGGTTTAAAAGTTGTATTTCTTCCAATACACGAGGTGCAAAGGTGACTTCCTATGGCAAAACAAATGTTTGCAGGGACAGCTTGTGGTTTATAAAGGCAATAAAATAGCTGAAAACAGTAATGAAATAACTACTTTCTTGTATTAAATGTTACTACTTTCAGAATTATATTATGATGATGAATTGATGTTCGTTAGTCTCGCTAAAACAGTTTGCAGGGGACAGCTTGTTATTATAATAAAAAGAAAGACACTCACGCAGCCGTCTTCTCTTGGCCGACGTTCTTGAGTGAGTCCAGCATGAGTATGGCGTGCTTGCGGTTCTCGATGAGCGCGTCCCGCTTGGCGCCGTTGACCGCCAGCTGCGCCAGCAGCCGCTCCGTCTGGTAGCGCTGCTCCTTCAACCTGGGACAAAACTCTACAGATTATGCCCGTAAGGGAATATCCTCCGGTTTCTTGAAGCCTATCCAATCATTCAACACATCAGAGCGCCTAAATTTGATTGGCTAAAAAAAAACGCCACGGGCCAATCACGTCGTCAACTATTTTGATTGCGTTGTCAAATTGATTGTTTGCGCTGCAGTGAACTTGGGGATAAAGCGCGTTCAGATTATTAATTCCCTATACGGTGTAAAGTGACAGATGAAATGAACGGAAACGTCACATCTCTAGTTAATGACGACATTTTACAATGATTTATTTACAGTGACACAAATTGACATAATCTCTCTAATGGAGTGAAGATATATTCCTGGTAGTAGGTTACTGTTAGTCTGATCGTTGAGATTTGGACGTGTGTATTATTAGGAAAGGGTAACGGTGATCACCCATCACCCAATAATCGCTTATACCGCATATTTCTTAGGTTGCGTTCTAGGACAAATATGTATATCTGGTTAATTTTTTTACTCTTTGAGTGTAGTTGCGGATTCGTATCAAACCAGGGAACGTCGCAGCCGGCATTCCAGTCCACTCGTGAGCACGACGCATGCAATTGCGTCGAAACATCGAGTAAAATAACAAAGGTAAGCTCGAGCTTGTCTTTGATTATATTCGCGCCTATACACCCGGTGAACAATATTGAGTTATAATGTATATCTGGTCTCTTCCTTTTACTAATCAGACCATTAAAGAAAGGATAACGGTGAAAAACGAACTTGCATCCTACTAAGTCAAGACGCGAAAAGACAATCATGCTGATGTAATAATCTCTATGTACCTGGGCAAGATCTGGTCGAAGGCGGAGACAAGTGTGGCCTTCTGCAGCCGCTTGCAGATGTTCATGACCTCCTCCAGCTCCCAGTGCACCGAGTGCTGGCTGGTCTGGTCCGCGTCCTCGTACAAGTCGTCCAGGTTAGCTAGCTCCTGGACGAAACACCAATCGGGTATTAGTGTGATACTGTGTCTTCAGACATGAAGGTTAACTTTTTATTTGTCGCAATATAATAACTCTGCCTTGTGGATGTTTTAGGGACACGAGAAGCGTCATCGAAACTGAAAAAAAAAACCTTTCTTGACCGACCGTACGTACCCTAAACTCAGATCGTCATCAGCCGAATGACGTCCACTGCTGAACGAGGGCCTTCCCCAATGATTTCCATGATCGTCAGGAGGGGGGAGTAAGTAATGCCACGCTTGGCAGGTGGGTTGGCGATCGCAGTGGTGTTGTAGTTTAACAACACAGATATCGCTGCTGCAGTCCTGAACAACGTAGCTCAGTGATCCCAGATTCATAAAACAATCTTATACAAAACAACTTTAAACAGGTCCTCTGGTGAGAGTTCCCTCGGTCGCCTCCTACGACCCCCGCGACGTGAAAAGTTGGGGCTGAGGTAGTGACACATATTTTATATTCGCCATTACTACACGGCTAACCATACTCTGATCAGTATGTTATGTTGTTACAAAATTATGATACTCAAGTAGGCGTAGCATAGTAGTTGTATATTTAACATGAGACGAGAACAACAAGGTCGCGGGTTCGAGTCCGGCTACTGGACGTGCAGCTACCAATGGGACTCTTTTTCAGAGCCAATGTGCGCAATGCAACGCTCGTACGGTGCGGGTTTCATCCCAACATCGAGATGTAACCCGCACATCACAAGGTAATGTTACCCCTATAATGGCAATGGGCTCACCCCGTCACGTTGAGTTAACTACGCGCGCGTGAACCGTGGGCATTTGCTTTAGCAAGTGCCTCTGCCTACCCCGCTTTGAGATTTAAAAGGCGTGAAGTGTATTTTTTTTATTTTTACGAGAACAACAAATGTTATTTTGGGATATATTAACACATCTAAAGTGTCTAGGGCCACCTAGTTCCCCATGCCTGTATCAATGACTTATCACCACATTTTGAATAAATTACGAATTATTCAGTTTTTGTAAAATTTATTCTTGATTGCAATCTTCTAAAATATAACTTGATCCCTAGAAACTTCTGATGTGTGTATTATTATATCTGTGTTTTATTGGGACATTAATGCGAGAGGGATCATGACAAGCTGAGATCCATGTTATCCCGCCTGCCTACTTCACTGGGAACCGGGCGTGACGTACATATAAGTCCGATTGCTATGTTTGATTTTCATTCATGCATAAAGAAAAGTAAACCTTTTTAACGAAACTGAAAATGCTCTTATTTACTACTAGCTAACCCGGCAACGTTGTTCTGACAATACAAATTATAAACACTGTTTCTCTGCTGTTATATGCACATATTACACATACAAAACCATTCAATCTATTAAAGAACACCGCCTTAAAATCCGTTACGTTGTTTTAAAGATATACATATAAGCTTACATAAGGACTTTGTTTTGTGGTAATTGATGATCGAAAACTTTGTAAAGTTATTTTTTGAACACAATGAAAAAGCATTTGCCCACCATCCTGCCTGATGTTAAGCGAGCGATGTGGTTGTCTACGATGGAGCACACTTGTTAAAGTTAAACATAAATAGAGTAAATACATCTACATACCTATATTTAATATACTACTAAGTAGATAGATTGAGAAATACGTTTAGTTTCCATAAAACCAACCTCTTTCCGTATGAGTTTGGGAAACGAGTTGGTGAGGTAGGAGACCTCCTTGCGGACCATGCGCAGTGTGCTGCGGCGCTCCTTCATGTTCTCCTTGATCTCCTTCTCCAGCTTGGAGAACTCGTACTTGCGGTCGTCCAGGTACTCCATCGCCAGCTGGCCCATCTCCGTGGCGCCCATGAGGCAGCGGCCCTGCGCTCGGCAGTCCAGCTTCAGCGCTTCCAACACCACCGTGAAGTAAGACGAGTCCTATAACAGAAACATAAAATAGGTGCTCACAAGTCAAGAGGTACATCATCATCATCATCATCACAACCCATACTTGTCCACTGCTGGACATAGGCCTCTCCAATTGCACGCCACTGTGATCTGTTTTCGGCTTCTCGCATCCAGCTTTTGCCTACCATCTTGCGCATATCATCAGTCCACTTTGCCTGGGGTCAGGGATATAACGGGACACTTTACTTGATGTCCCTTTGCGACGTTTAATTACGAAATACGGTCACTTTAACCTGCTTATAACTTTTTTATTGGAAGGGCGGTGACATTTTCATGACCCCGTTTGAGAAAAGCGTTGTTTTCTTCCTCCTTTCCCTTTATGGGGAGACACGGCAGGAACGTAATATTTTAATTTCATTTTGGAGTGTAGACAGGAAAATACCGTTGATTTAAATTCGGTTGACGAATCTTTTTATTTATTATCCGTTCATACCCAGTTTTTATCTTCTATAATATGAAAATGTTGTGCATATTAACGAGGGCAGAAGGTTCTTATGAAAGAAAAAAAATACATCCACTGCTGGACACAGGCCAATCTGGAGGTTATACTAATTTTATACTCAAACTCTTGAACTTGAGCTGTCCGACTATCAGTATTGCCAGTTTCTGTCAACTGACATTTCACTTGAAAATCTTTCTTAATTAAAAATTAAGTGTCATGATGTTTGTTCCCAATGAACTCTTCACCAAGGCTACCGATATTCACAAAAGTTGGCATTTATATGTAATTTCGTCCAATTTGAGAGATAGGATAGTTTATATTTCGTGACATCCACTGCTGCCATACTAATTTTATATTCTTAGTTAAAGACAGGACAACGTCTGTCAGGTCCACTACAGTATATTATTGTATATTGGTCAGTGCATTAACAAAATTATAATTAAGTGTCACCTTCTTGAGAATGTCGAGTATCTTCTTGTACATGACCTTGATGGCGAGGGCGGCGTTCTTCTTGATGTTGGCCTTCTGCACGTAGTTGGCGACGGCCTGCTCCTTGCGCTCCGCCGGCAGCTTGCCGCCTATCTCGTACAGCAGCCGGTCGCGGAGCTCCGCAGACTCCAGCTGCGTCAGGAGGAACATGGACCAAATACACATATATACGTACATAGGTTATCAATCTACATACATCAAAAGTGTCTAGGGAACAAGAACATTTTTAGCTCTAAAAAAATCTAATTTATTTAAATCAAATCTAATCTTCTGGATTGGTCTCCTACCTACCTAATTCCCCATGTATCAATGACTTATCACCACATTTTGAATAAATTATGAATGAATTCAGTTTTTGTAAAATATATATTCTTCATTGCAATCTTCTAAAATGTACTTGATCCCTAGACACTTTTGATGTGTGTACATACTTAATTAGTGTACTAACTTACGTAATTAGCTTGGTTTGAAAGTTTGTAAAATTGACAAGGACTGAAAGAATCGAAATACATATACAAAAGAAGAAACTGACGGACTGACATATCAACGCACAGCCCAAACGGCTAAACATAGGCACTTGGAATTTGGAACGGACGTAGCTTAGGTACCGTAGGGGTGCACTAAGAAAGGAATCCCCGAAATTCCGCGGACGGAAATTAATGGAAAGATACTTTTGTATGGAAAATCTAAACCACTCAAGTTAGACGCTTGAAATTTGGGATGCAGGTACTACTAAACTACGAGAATGAAATCGCGGGCCGTCCACTAGTGAACCTCCAGTTTACTGTGAACCTTCGTTTTCCTTTCCTTGTGTGCCGATATGATTTATGACCGCTGCATATTATATTCAGATATTTATGAATATGAATAAACAATTCACGTGCATAATCCCTTGTAGCGGAAGGAACCTTTTGGAGTCATGACTGCTAAGTCACTTTAAGCTTGACAGCTGGGAATGAATCAGTGAACCGCGCACGTTGACAGGTTGCAGACCCCATATAGAAATATTGATGATGATAAAAGAGATTAAAACTAATAGTTAACTGCCTATTTCCTAGATATTTGTTCGAATTCTGCTAGGTTTGTCAAAGTTACCGGCGAAAGATAAGAAGAAACATTGCGAACAAAGCTAAAGAGATGTATATCATATTGTGAGAATCGACATCCAGCGAACATATCCTGTATACCTGCAGCTATGTTTCGGAATGCCTACGCGAGAGCTAGGCACCTACTAAACCAACGATAGATATAGTTAATCGGAAGTAGAGCTTAGCGGCGGCGTAGCAGCGGGCCGAATCGAGCTGGCTGCGCATTACTCATCCGCAGGTGAGGGGCAATTAGGGTCCCCGTGATTTATTTCCGGAGGCCGCCGCCGCCGCCGCCGCCCGCCCGAGCGCCCGCCCGCCCGCCCATAGCGCACGCGAGCGCTGCCTCTGGCCTCACTTCATATTTACAACTACCTTAGGTACAGACGTAGCGCCGATGTTCCTACCAGGGGCGTGCACACCATATAGGCAAAAAGACGCTGCTTACCTTAGTATTTTGGCTACCCGACCTAATAGTAGAGTTGCTGCTAGACCTTCTTTTGCTGTACTGACGACATAGGCTAACGAAGGTCCTGTGTTTTGTCGGTGAGAAGATCTCTATGTACCTATATTTCGTAAAGACAAGATACCTATACATAGGTGTCAATCCTTGGGGATTACTGCCTACCTTGTCGTAAAAGTCAGTGCACGCCACTGGTTCCTACCTATTCATTCATGACACCTTACAAAATAGTTTTCCAGTTTTGAATGTATTATGGTACGGGAAATAATTTATTGTTGTTTAAATTATCGCAAACTGGGATAGCTTTTTGCATGGGTGCCGAGAGTACCTACCTAAGTTTGCCTGATCTCGTCGCTAATACTTCGGAGGCGAGAATCAAACCCGCGAGCGTCTCATAAATTCAAGTTTACATTTGTAGGTCGCTCGTGTGATCGTAAACACGTTACCTACATACGTAGGCACGTATGTTCGGTCGGCGCGGGGTAGCTGCGGGTCACTCGTAGAGGCAGAGGGTGGTGGCGAGACAACCCAACCCAAATAACTCACTAACACCAGAAAATTTACATCGGGAGACCCGAACTCCTTGATATATTATGAAGCCGGGGAATGTTTAGGTACTTAATAAAGAAACTACACGGCCCCTATCGGACTGTCTTACGTATGCCAACCTAAAAAGTAAATAATTCAGCATTTTGGTAGCCTCGTCTAAGCACAGCACTTATTTATTTTAAAAGGTCAAGTCGTGGCGGGGTCAAACAACTCGCGGTTCTATACATTACGCATTTAATTGAATATATATTTAATAGGAATTGGTAAGTAGGTACCACATAATGGTATATATCGTATTTGGTTTTAGTCTCAACGAAACTGACATCGTATTATGCGATTATGGTAAATAGGATCGACCGGCTATAGTCCGCCCTGTAAGGAAATGCGAAAAACACTTGACTCTAAAATGCTCGACGTATTATCGAACCGACATGGAATTTACGTGTTGGATTTCATGAATATGGCAGTACCAGCGTTTATAAACACTACACAATTTTATAACGATAATCAACTGAAATATACATCACTCAGCAGCCTACAAAATTATCAAGCTTTCTAGTTTAGACGGCAGTATATCTACCCATAATTTCTGTTATACAATGCAAGAATTTGTACATTTTATTTTATTTTTTACCTTTGTTTATGTTTAAAACAAACCTCGGTACATTAAACCTCTCATGTACTCGTTAACTTTCGAGCCTTGTTGAATAAACATATTTCATTTCATGTTGCACAAAATTAAAGCCACCACGTGAACCAGCGATCAACTATTCAAGTAGGTAAATATATCTACGAGTATCTACACTAATATTAGAAAGAGGAAACCTTTGTTTTGTAATGAATAGGCTCGAAAACTACTGGACCGTATAAAAAAAATCTTTTACCATTCGAAAGCTACATTATCCACAAGTAACATAGACTATACTACCGCGAGTAACTCTGCGCGGTACAGCTAGTCTATACTATAATAAAACTGTTTAGGGTCCAATACTGTAGGTACATTGATTATTTTTACGAGAAAACCAGTGGATTACATCAAAGTTTTACAGAAGCCGAATTTCATATTTTCGGTTTAACTGTCTAACTGTCTGTTTGTCCGCGAATCACGTCAAAACGGCTGGGCAGATTTGGTTGATATTTGGCACGCACCTTATGCACTGGAATAACATTTATTGTAGGTATATTGATTCTTTTTACGAGAAAACCAGTGTACTACTACCTATATCAAGTTGCCGTTACAGAAGCCGAATTTCATATTTTTGGAAAAAAATGTCTGTCTGTCTGTCGCATTCGCGGACAAACAAACATGTCCGCGAATCACGTCAAAACGGCTGGACAGATTTTGTTGATATTTGGCACGCAGATACCTTATACACTGGAATAACATTTAGGCTAAATTTTATCCCTGAATTTAATATTAAATGCGCACCTGCATCAGTCGAAACTTCTCCATCTTCTTCTTCTTGGTGTACCTGATGCGGTCCAGCTGCTTCCTCTTGTTGAAGTTCTCCTGGCCGATGTTCTCCAACACTCGCTGCCGACATTGTCAAACAAACAGTCACTAATTGTCGATCAATATATGACTTGAACGAGTTTAATCTCTCACTCATCATTATGTCTATAACAAGAACAGGGAATAAGTTGTTAGTAGTAAATAAGAACAAACCTCACGTCCCTTACGGGGCGACAAAACTTCAGAGATTTATTTCAGATTCTGCATATTCTAGATTCGCAATAGCAGGACAAACCGTAGAAGAAGGTTCGTGAAATTTTAAATCAAGTATTTACACATTATTTCATACATTTACGGGAAAAAAATAGGTAATAATTAGATCAAACGCTGTGGATATTTCACCGTCAATCGTAATAACGGTCTAACAAGATCACTGATCCCTGGTTGTACCTGTGCGTGTATTCTCCTATTTATTATTAGCTACCCCTCTGAATACCCCTCTTTGGGATTAAAGGAGTGAAGTGTATTTTTTTTTTAAATTATTAGCTAGTTTGTCGAAGCGCACACCCCTCACTTTATCATCCCGCATTGATAAATACCATAAATAAATTGTTGCGACTGATAGAGACGTAAGACGCCGCACAACAGGATGCCAAGACTGCTGGACTCTCGTATTCGCTTCACTCTGATATTGTAGCGTTGTGCATCGCTGTTTTATTATGGACTTCATTGAAAAGAAAGTAACAAAATAACCAATGCAGTTAGTTGACTTAGGCTCCCTGATCTATCTAGCAAACATACAAAAGCGAGGCGGCAGGAGACTAACGTCGGCCTGACTGTTCATGTACTGAAGCTGGAGTCGGCGGTGCTCCTGGAAGGCGTTGCGCAGGAACTGCTTGTCCCCATAGACGGCCACGCCGAGCTCGTCGCGCTTCACGCCGATCACCTTGCGCAGCTGCTTGATGTCGCGAGAGTAACGCTTCTTCTGCTTGGATAGGTCGCCCTCGTGGATCTTGCGGTCGCGCTCTGTCGCAACATATTATAACGTTAACGTAATAGGTGCTTGTCTCTTGACGTTCTACGTCCTCGTCTAACGTTCCTACGACAAGATTAGTGAAAGACAACTAAACAAATAGGTAATGTAAAATGGCAACTTAACACCTTAAGAGTTGAACCGGCTGTGACCTAAAGTTGACTTGACTTGGAAAGGCCCAAGATTCGATTCAACTCTGAGAAACGGGCGCGGCCTAAATGTATGTAGAAACCTAGGCGCATTTCGACAGCGCAATTAAAATATTGTATGAAAGTTCAGGCACTGTGGGAAAGTCTTCAATCAGTGTGTCCTACCTGTAATGACATACGGAGCTGAGACGTGGACACTGACGGCACGGCTGGCCCACAAAGTCGCACAGCGTGCTATGGAAAGGGCTATGCTTGGCGTTTCTCTGAAGGATCGAATCAGAAATGAAGTGATCCGACAGAGCCAAAGTCATCGACATAGCTCATCGTTTTAGCAAGCTGAAGTGGCAGTGGGCTGGCCATATTTGCCGTAGAACCGATAACCGTTGGGAAAACGAGTTCTCGAGTGAGACCGCGTCTCGGCAAACGGAGTGTAGGACGCCCTCAGGCAAGGTGGACTGATGATATACGCAAGATGGCTGGCAGGAGCTGGATGCGAGAAGCCGAAAACAGATCACAGTGGCGTGCAATTGGAGAGGCCTATGTCCAGCAGTGGACAAATATGGGCTGATGATGATGATGAAAGTTCTAGTGGAATGCGCTGATGGGGCATTGATGACTGCAGGACGAAGTAATAAAACGTCGTACGTACCATATAGCTTTATAAGGTTCCTGTACTGGTTGATCTTGTCCTTAATGACCCAGTTCTCATCCTGCATGCCGTGGATACGCACCTTCGCAGCCGACAGCATGATGCTCGCTGATTTTTTATATTAATTTAACCACAAAACTGGTGACAGTTATAAATATACAGAAGATAGGTCTTAGTAACAACGTGGTATATACGGTTTATACATAAAATGGAGTAACTAATAGGGAAATTAGTATTTTAGATGGTTCTATGATTTTGTGATAAAGGTAAACAAACATCTCTCATGACAATGTAAATATTATGTAACGTGTCATTTGTTTGACAGAGCAGTGACAGGCTTGTTCCTATATTGTTCATGGTCAATTACCTACATATTTTTTAAAGTGAAACTTTTATTACATCGTCTTAAACTTTTTCGTCTGTGAGTTGCATGTCGCGTGACGGTCGGCCGCGGAGTAGGGAGTTTCACTTTTACAGCGGTTTCGTAAGACCACATTACCTTTTTTTTAGTTAACCTACATAATATCTCAGACCAAAAACAACAAGACTTTCAATACTAAACTAACGTTTAGAATAAAACGAAACAGCATTATGTAAAACATGCAGGAGTGAAAGAGTAAGAGACAATATCTTCTGTCCCTTAATGTGTCAATATTGTACGTACACACATCAAAAGTCTCTAGGGATCTAGTACATTTTAGAAGATTGCAATCAAGAATATATTTTACAAAAACTGAATTCATTCATAATT
>SJJU01019313.1:0-17523 GCA_012932125.1 Conopomorpha cramerella
GTATTTTTTCCCCTCGTGTTGGTATTTATATACAGTGTAAAACACAGAACCGGGGCTGAGACCAGACCGCTATGGGATTTGGTTAGAACTAATTAAAATCATTTTTTTTTAATCAATACACAGTATCAAACAAAATCACCTCCCGGTGTCTGTTCCACAGGGACAGACATGTTTCGATCTTTAAAATTACAAGACGGTTTTTGATACAGTTTTCTATAAGATAGAGTGATTTAAGAGAACGGTTATTATTATCGCAAGGAAACACTGTTAATAATGTATATTAGCAAATCAACGTTTGCCGAGTCAGCGTTAAGTTTATTATACTTAAAAAATCTACAATTCAATGCCTTGTGAACAGTACGCTTAGTATTCAAGCGTAGACTCAACTTGTCTCGAAGTGCTATCTCTTTGTCTGTCTCTAGGCCTATACATTGTCACCGTAAGCGCAGAAAAATTTCTCCTTGACTCGAGGGAGTTTATAGGTATTACTGCACCCCAAGAACTCACTTCCAGAATAACAGGACACAGAACAGTTTTTTTATGCACTGTGATAGGCTGTTATGCCGTGCTTAGTGGGACTTCAGCGCGTTAATATGTTTTGTCATTTATGTCTTGGTGAACCGTGGGTACTTGCTTTAGCAAGTTCCTCTGCCTACCCCTCTTTGGGATTAAAGGCGGGAAGTGTATTATTATTTATGTCTTGCTGTGCTAGGGTGACTATCCTGACATGAGCAATAGCTAGTGCTTCGACACAAGTGTATATTAGGCGTACTATATTAAGCAGTTTCAGTAAACTCAATCGATTACATTCATGCTGTAGCACTTAATCGGAGCTGCTCAAATCGTCGTTTTGACACAGACAAGTTATGATGGATAACAGTTATTTGTCAATTATTGTGCGATATTTAATCATTCATATACAAAAAGATTCTTTTGAAGCGACACAACGTAAAAAAGGGAAACAATCAATCTCTCGGAATGTCTCTATCTGTAAATCGAAAAAGCTTTTACGTGCAAATTTTGTATTTTTGTAATGGCGTTCTATTAGCACCAAATAAATGGTACAGAAAGAAAGCAGGTAACCACCGTGTAAAAAAATGTCTTTGCCCACTGAATTTCCATAGATTACCCTATCCGTACTATTTACCTATATCTATATATATAAAACAAAGACGGGTTTGGTACAACACTTATAACTCCAGAACGATTCAACCGATTAGGCAGAAAATTGGTGGGGACGTAGCTTAGAACCAGGAGAATAACATTGGATGCTTTTTATCCCGTTCCTGTGGGACTTAGTAGGGTGGGAGGGTATGAAACTACGCGAATGAAATCGCGGGGCTTCCACTAGTTTTATAAAGAATCTTTCTGTATTAGCCCTTTAGCAACAGAACACTATATACGTATTTTATGTTGTTGGTTATCCCGGTTTAGACGTGTGGTGACGGCGAATAGAATACATGTGTCACCACCCAGCCAACCTTGTTCCGTCGTGGGGGTCGTACGAGGTAGCCGAGGGAACTCTCCAGAGGACGGACAGCGCTCTGTATAAGTTTAATTATAACACCACTGCGATCGCCAACGCACCTGTCAAGCGTGGCGATTATTGTCATCTCCCCCCAAATGATCATGGAAATCATTGTGTGAGGCTGTCATCCAGCAATTGACGACATGCGGCTGATGATGATGATGATCCTAGAACTACATAAAATTACTTCATACAAAGACCGAGTTTGTATGGGGACATTTAATTATGTTTTCGCTTAAGGCATATACCTGCCTGATTTATTTATTTGGCACAAAAAACTGAATACAAATGTTACATCACTTAAATTATATATTATATCTATATAAATAAAACAAAGACGGGTTTGTTACAATACTTATAACTCAAAAACGATTCAACCGATTAGGCAGAAAATTGGTGGAGACGTAGCTTAGAACCAGGAGAATAACATAAGATGTTTTTATCCCGTACGCAAATGAAATCGCGGGGCGTCAACTAGTAGTTAATAAATAAGCTGAATCGTATTCCAAAATATGTGTACACAGGAGCACAAAACATTGCAGACTACACTTACATTATATTACTATAGAGAAACACAAAAAAAAACAATAATAATAATTTAAACCTAATTTAATACAAACTAACCTATTGATCTCATTTTAAAGCGGGGTTTAGACTAACAAGTTCTTGCCGCAAGTTATTGACCAAGTTCTTGCTATTACGTTTAGACTAAGTGCAAGGTTTCTTGTAGAAGTTGGCTTTGCAAGTGCTCTGAAGGTATTATCGCGCAAGTTCTTTCCAGACAGTTTACAGTAAGCAAGAACTTGCTGCAAAATTGCGCTAAATATTCCAAGTGAGTTTACACTAATTGCAAGTTTTATATAAAGCAATACTTGTGATAGTAGAATTCTAGAAGTTTTTGCAAGACTGTTTAGATGTACATGTATGTGAACATTGCAACAATTTTATTTTTGTTAATACCAAAAAGTAAGTATAGTCCAGGCGCTAGAGGAAGTTGCGTATGCATAATGTGAGTACCGAATTTCGCCAACGGATTTAAGTGAAGAAAAGGTCCAAGAAGAATAATGTGAATATTGCCGGTCGATTTTTTGGTCCATATTTTTTTACCCCCTCTTCTCTTATTCGTAAAGGGAATGTATTGAGTTTGAACTGAGTTTGACGTATCTGTATGTCTGTGCCATAGCTCCCGAACGAATGAACCGATTTCAGTTTAGTTTATTTTGTATTAGAGGTGTTTTACGATTGAACCAATTAAAAGTTATGGGGGGTTAAAGTGGGGATTAAAAATTAAACTTGAATAAATGTGTTCAATTGGATAATTTGTTCAAAAGTTATGAGGGTTGAAAGTGGGGAAAAAAAGTCGACTCTATACAAATATGTTCAAGTGGGGTATCAAATGAAAGGACAAGACACGCACATTTAAAATCTGGGGATTTTTTTTGCTGACATCTTGCAGAACACAAAAAACTTATTTTGTTTACAAAATAAAGTTCAAGTTCTTGCTGGAATATCAAAATGGCCGTTTACACATTTGACTTGTGTCAAGTTCTGGAAGTTGCAAAACTAGCTTATATAGCTTGCTGAACCCTGTTTACACTATTGTAAATGACTTTCAGAAGTTTTCTATCGCGAGTTTTATTGCTTGTCTAAACAGGCCGGCTATTTTACTGCAAAATTTGCAGAAGTCGACTATATTTAAAGTTTACGCATAAAAATTGCAGCAAGTTCGATGCACAGAGAAAACTTGCAGAAATGAACTTGCTACACGTTTACACAGCGATTTTGACTTGCAGAAGTCGACTTCTGCAAATTTTATT
Organism: Conopomorpha cramerella; assembly: GCA_012932125.1. NCBI lineage: Eukaryota > Metazoa > Arthropoda > Insecta > Lepidoptera > Gracillariidae > Conopomorpha > Conopomorpha cramerella. The sequence goes on from SJJU01019313.1 coordinate 3,346, forward strand.
GCTAATCTAAACTCCGCTTAAGGATTCAGTAGAATATACAAAAACCGTAGACTTCTCATCAAAGTTTTTTTACGTATCAGCCTGTATCAAGTTATACTTAAGTTTGACATTGTATTTGCAATTGTAAAAAAACGTCTTTGGAATTTCTTACATTTGTACACAAAGCCCTTTGCGAAGAAATCGTTTACAAGTTGTAAAAAGCTTTCCCGTGTAAAACACGTCTCACTTCCACGTCTAGAAAAATGTCGCTTAAAGTCTTTACAGTTTTACTGTTTAGAATTCTAAAATACTTTCACCTATTTTGACTTTTACATGCCCGGAAAACGTTGTTTCGTCAATATGGATTATAAACATTGTTTCTCTGTTAAGGTAAAGCATCCCTATTCCGTGGTATTTTGGCAGTGGGACGAAAGAACTACGACTATTAGTCACTTCCACTATCGCCAAATGTTTGATTTTAGCTTTAATGACTTTGGAAACTATTTCCCACTGGACACAAAGGACATGTAACTTTATCAAATAAGTTGCTTTTAAATATCATAAAAAAATGTTCACTAAACGCCGAAAGCTCGTATTCCGTAGTAAAAGTACTCTGCCTTTAGTAACACATATAATGGTAAAATTCATGATTTCTGAGACTAAGGGCCTTACCAATGATGACGGGTTAACTATTCCGAATTTATACGAAGCATTACTTCTCAGTTTCATGTCAAAATACGGAATACCCAGTTCCAAAACACCTGTATCTTTAATTTTTTTATTAACCGCTAACTCGGCAAACGTTGTTTTGCCAATATACAGTATTAACTGTGTTTAAATACTAATAAAAAAATTATATATAATTACCATGTCACAATGTTAGTTACCGTACTCCTCCGAAACGGCTTTACCGATATTTACCAAATTTTATTTGCGTATTCAGTAGATCTGAGAATCGGCTACTATCTATTTTTTATGCATCTACCAGTTGTATTTCTCCCAATACACAGGGTGCAAAGGCAACTTATTATGGCAAAACAAATGTTTTCCGAGACAGCTAGTAGGTATGTATAATAAATATGATCTTTCCGCAAGCAAGCAAGATTAATTTTATTTATTAAAGGAAACCGTATCAAAACCCGTTGCGTAGTTTCAAAGATCTAAGCATACGTAGGAACAGACAGCGGGAGGCGACTTTGTTTTATACTATGTAATGATTAGTAGCCCACCCCGGCTTCGCGTGGTTCTAGTTCTACTATATTACGCATATAATACCTAAAAGTACATATAAACTAAAATTCCTCTAGAATCACTCTATCTGCTTAAAGAAACCGCATTAAAATTAGTTGCGCAGTTTTAAAGATATAAGCATACATAGGGAGAGACAGCGGGAAGCAACTGTGTTTTATACTATCTAGTGGGAAGGTTAGTACTTCTAGTATGAAAGAAAATAGCATGAAATCGTATCCAGTTTCCTCATTTCCAATGCAGAATAAAATTAACTGAAGATTCTTGTTTTAATAACAATTAGAGCTAAATCATAAATATCTTGGAATGCTTTTAAAATTAATAAGAGTAGCTTTCCTTGCTGAACGAGGGAAGTTTAGACAACTTTTATAACAAATTGCCTTTCACTTCTCGTTGCCAGAAGTTACTTAGACAAAATCTTGAGTGTCTGTTTAATTATAAACTTACTAGGTGTACCTATATAGGGTAGGGTAATATATAGAGTAGGTACCCCAATTTATTTTTACCCTGAGTTTGCACGAGTTATAAGCGTTTTTCCTACTATATTATACATATTAACCATTGGTTTGTTTTTTTTAAAACATTAAAGAAATAGTAGATTTGATGTTACTTCTTACATACATACAAACCTTCCTATGAAATCACTCTATGTATTAAAAGAATTCAATTTTCAAGAATTCGCATTGAAATCCATTGCATAGTGTTAAAGATCTAAGCATATCTAGGGACAGACAGCGGAAAACAACTTTATTTTTTACTACACTAGCTGACCCAGCAAACCTATTAGTTATTTTGCCTATATACGTTATTGCCAGTGTTCCTCTGCTATTATACATATAAACACATAAAATATATACATACAAAACATTCATCAAGAATCACTCTATCTACTAATGAACACCTCATGAAAATCCGTTGCGTCGTTTTAAAGATCTAAGCATACATAGGGACAGACAGCGGGAAGCAGCTTTTTGCATGTATGTTTTATATATATAAGCATATTATATCTTTAAAACTGCGCAACGGATATATGTTTCATTTAGCAGATAGATATAGAGATTTTGCAGATAGAGTGATTCCAGAGGAATTTTAGTTTATAAATGAGCTGTCACTTCTATAAAAGATACAGGTCCTTATGGAACTGGGTATTCCGTATTTTGACATGCAACTGACAAGTTATACTTGGTATAAGATCGCAATAGTTAAACCGTCATCATTGTTAAGGCCCTTAGTCTCAGAAATTATGTCTCTTACTAAGGTGGCATAACTGTTCCGAAGTTATAAAAATATCAACATAACTTGTCTGTCAAATACGGAATAATGAGTTTGAGTTTTACAAAATAACATTGAAATAAGTTTTTTTTTTATCACTATGAACAAGTGTTTGACCACCATCCATGCATATGTACTATATTGGTTGGTAACTTTAGTGTGAAAAATAAAAAAAACATTTCCACATTGTAATATTAGTATAGACATCACCACACATTACAAAGTCACCAGCGGCAAAAAATCACCAAAAAAATCGACAAAGCAGGTCCCTTACTGTAGTGTTTCACAAAGGGCCGATAGAACAAAGGAGCACCTAATTTGAAGTATCCACTTTCACACAGTAAGGGATTTTCATCGGAATCTGTATAAAAATATCGAAATAAATTACCTACTGAGAAATGTTTTCGAGGTCGGCGATAGTCAGATTTTTTTTTACGTAGCTTGTTTCCCACTGCTGGGTAAAGGCCTCTCTCCAAGTCTTCCACTTCTCTCTTTTTTTGGGCCACCACTGTTCAGTTTCAGATTTATTAGATAAAGTGAATGTTAAACGGTTTTTTTGCGAAATTGAAATAATTTCACAAAATTTTTAACAATACATTTCGTACAAATATTTGATGTGTGTGTAAAAAAAGTGCTGTTCACTTTTCAATGGTAATTAATCAAAAACTTTTGATCTCAAACTTTTTGGGTCTCCTTTTTTGGGAGAAAAAAAAATTTTTTTTCACAGCTTTTCTAAACCACATAGTATTTGATAAAGTTAGAAATGTAATTAATGGAGAAAACTCCAACTGAATAAAAACAATTGCTACATACATTTTTACGCAATCTTTTAAAACCAGTACATAGGTTAAATTTGTTGATTTTTTGATCTCAGAGGAAGTTTCTGTAAAGTCCCAAAATTTACTTTGAAACTGTATTTTATTAAACTACAACAATTAACATCTAAATAAATAATAACCGACTTCAACCAGTACAATATTTAAACTTCAGCAATTTTCTCTTGAATGCTATTGTCAGAAACGAAGCAAAGTTACTACTATAAATTAGATAAAATGGATTACGGGAAGCACAAGCTTTAAAATAAAAAAAGAATCCTCAAAACCGTTTCGTACAGTTCAAAATTAAGAGTTAACACATAAAATAAAACATTTGAACCGAACGTTCTTTTTTAAAGTCGTTTAAAAAAGTATAACAGATTCAGAAACTCCTTCTGGATAATCGTTTAACGAAAAAGAAAACTACTTTAACTTTGCTTGTATACTTTTTAACTATATTATGAGACAAGAGAAAGGCACTTTAAAATACGGAAACTTATAAAGAAAAACTTTCAAGTCGTACGACGACATACGTTTCAACTTTAATTACGGGGTCACAAAAACGTTTAAAAATGTTCTTTATAAAAGCTTTAATGAAAATTACTTACCAAGTCAAGTATGTAGTCTAAGGTTTCAAACTCCACTTCATCACAGCATTATCCCGCGTGATATAAGCGCACCAGAATTTATAATGTCACGAACAAACTAATTTCGCCACAATAAATTAGCTGAAAACTCATAACGGCATTCCTGAAGAAAGCGTCATGTCACACGCAGTAACTAAGGAACAGCAACAAATTGAATAGAAACTTTTTACTGGCCACTCGTAAAAACAAAATAGACGAGAAAAACTTCGGAATGTGAAAAAAGTACAATTTGAAATTGGAAGTTTTTACGCGCGCAAACTTGCGTACGTCTGCCGCCCGATTCCCGGTCGCCCGGAGAGGCGGGTTAGCGGCGCAGTCTCACAAAATAGACTGATACCGGGCTCTCACATTTCGCCAAACTGGAGTAGGTACCACCTATCTAAATATTCTGCGCATGGTTTTGCTACCACGAGATAATCCCTAACAAAAAGGGAAGTATGAAAGGGCGAATGAATGCTGCGCTCTCTCCATTAAAATACGTACGACATTTTTTTTAATATTTGTTAAAGCGAACGTCCATATTTGAAATTCAGTATGATGAGTGTTTCTTGCTCACGGAAAATGGAGTGAGATTTCATCATGACTTTGTGTACAGTACCTGTTTATTAAAATTACGAAATTTCTTCCGGTGCGGTGGTTCTGTAAAGACGCATGGATATTTAAGTAGGGCGTTACTTTTGATGTAATAATAGCGTTGTAATACGAAATGAGCTATAAAAAAAATATACAAGCAGACATCACTTCACCTGCAAGCTTTCAAGATTATTTGAGCAAATAAAGGAAATGATGGATGTGAATTTGTTAACTAGGTCATTTAGCTATCTTTATTATTTACGGCTTTTGAGGAGCTCATGATATAAAAGCTCTTGTTTGAGAATCCGGTCATAAGTTAACCAACAAAGTGATTGCTTTGATATTCGTATCTATTCCAGTCAATACACTAAGCGATATCACGTAAATCATAGCTCTGGAACAAAGTATATCATATCGGTTACAATCTATTGCACTAAAAAGAGAGTATTCAACAATTTCCGATAAATGAAAAAAGTCCTTATTTTTTTGGAGTGCTGCCAGAATAAGCTGCCTTTTGCAATTGATATATCTAGATGCGTTAAGCTAACTCAAGGCTCACTTTGATTTAATTTAATCGTAGCTCGCTTATCTTTTCGGTACGGTGGTTTTCTCAAGGTGTTTATTATTGCGGAAAGAGTAATTTTCTCCCATTTTAAAAGATTTTATTTTACTTCAATATATGTATGTTTGTTCGGGTCAAATCTTTCAAGTGAGTTTTGAAGCAGATATCCCCAACCCATTGTGTTGACATTTGTAATTCACTTTCCGTTTGAATAACAATGCATGGTTAATTATGTGACGTTTTTCTAAATCCAACATGGCGACACTTGCAAGATGGCGGACTAACTACTTTTAATGCACCTCTGCAACATGGATATCAAATGAAATATATATGCATAACTTGAAAAATACATTGACGACTCTCGAAGTCCAATATGGCGAACTTATTAGGCCATTTAAATAAAATCTTCCCTTTTAAAGAGCTTAAAAGTAATGACTTTTAACTTTTTTATAGTTTAGTCACGCTATTACATGCAGAATATTTCGCGCATACATTTATTAGCTTGACTATAATTCTTAGAAGAAAGGGCACAACACAACTCGTATCTAGTACCGTTGGCTTTCGACACGTGTGCTAAGCATACTTTGACGGCCGGCATGGACTAGTGGTCAGTCTGCCTCTAGGACGACGGTCGCGGGTTCGATTCCCACGGACATATTTTTTTATTAATAATAAATAAATTTTATTTTCTTATAAAGATTGTACACCAACTTACAAACTAAATCACACGTGGATAGCAATTTAGAACATAATCCAAAAACCTTAAATAACATACAATATTTCATTTATAGTAAATTTACAAATCATATTTTAAGTTTTTATTTTCGTAATCCGTTTCGTATCTTCGCTTCGCAGACGACATTGTACTGTTCTCTCGTTCCGCTCCCGAGCTACAATCTATGCTAGAACAACTTAGCGCGACAGGCCTCGGGGTTGGCCTTAGGATGAATATGTCGAAGACTAAAATCATGACTAACAGCCACGAGCATGTCGTAGATGTGGATGGTGAGAGAATTGCATATGTCCAAGAGTATATCTATCTTGGCCAATTAGTCTCCTTCCAGAGCCGACAAGATAAGGAGGTCGAAAGACGCATCGAAAATGCCTGGAGGAGCTATTGGTCAATGAAAGAACTCATGAAAGGGAATCTCCCCTTGAGTCTTAAACGCAAACTCATGGACATGTGCATTCTCCCCATTCTTACATACGGAGCTCAGACTTGGTCTTTAACTGACATCCAAAGGTTTCGACTCGAGGTCTGTCAAAGAAATATGGAGCGCAGTATATTAGGAGTTAGACTAATTGACAAAGTCCCTAACACTGAACTGCGCTCCAAAACTAAAATTAAAGATGTGGCTCGGAGGGCCGCTGAGCTGAAGTGGGACTGGGCCGGACACGTCGCCCGAATGGAACCAAACCGTTGGGCTAAAAAAACAACCGAATGGCTACCGGCAAATGGCAAGAGACGACGTGGTCGCCCCAGAAAGCGTTGGTGTGACGAGCTTGTGTCTCACGACAAAGGATGGTGGAACGCCGCCCAAGATCGCATGGCGGGGAAGGAGGGGAGAGAGGCCTTTGCCCTGCAGTGGGACAACAGTGGCTCATAATAATAATAATAATAATTTCGTAATGCTTTAGTGATGAGCTGAGGCATTTGTTGTTTGCGTCTGGGTGTTTTATTTATCTATGTATGTATGTAAGTATATCAGTCTCTGGCACCAGTACAGGGTATCCTAGTTTGGTGTCAGGTCACCGTATTTATTTATTATACTCCTCCTTTTTCACTATACACTTCGAGGAGTGCTCCTCGACGTTATTTCTCCTTGAGCCGGTTGACACGCATGTTATAATGCACGATATTAAGCGAGCTTCCTTTTTTTATGACTCCAGCAAGGGTGAAGTTGAGGTATAGACTTCTGTTACTTACATAGGCATAAGCATCCGGTTTATGGCGGACGTGTGCGCTACTGTACCAATGTATCATAATGTTCTACCAATATGTGAGTTTGTCATTTTTGTGTGGAATATATTGCTGGTATTATTTGTTTTAACCTTTATAATGTTTTTTAATTTTTAGTTTTTTTTCTGATTTAATTTACTGTCTGAATGTTTAAATACAATTGTTAAAGACTATGTAAAATATATTATTTCAGGAGAGCTAACTACTTATCCTAAGACAACAGGGCTTTTTTTAGGGATTAGGAAGTCGTAATTTCTATGTAACAACTATTGTCATGTGACACACTAATTGTACACACATCAAAAGTGTCTAGGGATCAAGAACATATTAAGAAAAAAAAATACACTTCACGCCTTTTAATCCCAAATTGGGGTAGGCAGATACACTTGCTTAATAAGCAAATGCCCACGGTTCACCAAGCGTATTTAACCCAACGTGACAGGGGGTGAGCCCATCGCCGCTATAGGGTTCACACACCTTGTGGTGTGCGGGTTTCATCACGGTGTTGTCCTTCACCGTACGAGCGTTGCGTTGCGTACATAGGCTCTGAATAGTCCCATTGGTACACGTCCAGTAGCCGGACTCGAACCCGCGACCTTCCGGTTGCAAATCAAGTATCCGACCAACTGGACTAGAGACGCTCTCATTTCAACATTTTAAGCTCTACAAAAATCTAATTTATTTAAATCAAATCTAATCTTCTGGATTGGTCTCCTACCTAATTCCCCATACCTGTATCAATGACTTATCACCACATCTAAACCAATATTATAAAGAGGAAAGGTTTGTTTGTTTAAATTGAATAGGCTCCGAAACTACTGGACACATTTCAAAAATTCTTTCACTGTTGGAAAAATACATTATTGCTAATTCCCAAATTCCCACGGGAACGATAAAACGCGAGTAACACAGCCCGCGGTACAGCTAGTTTTGAAAAAATCATGAATTAATTCAGTTTTTTTAAAATATATTCTTGATTGCAATCTTCAAAAATGTACTTGACTGATATGTGTGAATTCTTTTGGAATAATAAATTTTCATTTTATATTTTTGTATAATAAAGAAATCATGGGACAGATTGGTGGTCAAACTCTTGTTCATTGTGTTTAAATAAATATATTTGGTAATATATTTATTTAAACACAATGAACAACTGACCGATTGACCGAACGGTGTCCTAACCAAATCGTAATTTGTTGTAGTTAGCTAGAATCAGGGCATCGTTCGTTCAAAAAGTAACCAAGCTAAAGCAGGGGCGGCTTTCTTGCAATGTGTCTATCATCACTGTAAAAGTACATACGTACATACACTTCACGCCTGTCTCCCAGAGGAGTAGGCAAAGACTACAGATCTCCAATTGTCACCGTCCTGACATACCCCTTTCGCTTCATCTACATTCATACATCTTTTCATACATGACCTCCGGTTTCGAGTACTTTTCACGCCACCTTCGGCCAGGACATCACCAATCTGGTCAACATATGTCCTTCTCTCGAATTTTCTCAATTATTACTGTAAAAGTAATAATTGAGAAAATTCTTAAATAATATATAATATTGAAATTATTATATGTTTATAATAACGTCGCCACACACTGAACCAAAAGTTAATACATTAATGTCATTGCGTCCAAGACTGATTTACACGTTGGTGTATTTGTATCCAAAACTTGGAGCCTTGACTTGGAGCTTGCGTAAGGTGTAGAAAAGATAAAACAATAACTCAGTAGCCTACTCGGCCGACATTGAAATTGGCAATTTCCAATCAAAGTTTTGAAAGTCAAAGGTCATAACAGGAATAGTGGTTTTGTAAATAGAAAACTTTGCCAAATATCAGATACCTAATCAAAATAGTCCAGAGAGAGCACGACTGCTGTTGAATTACTTTGTTAAAGATCAAAAGCAGAAATGTCAATTCTATTTTTAGAGCGAAAAACCCTTTGAAATCAAGAATAATTTTTTTTTTATTTAAATTTGATTCTGCGAAGTTTTTGTGGGAAGACCACTCCAAATACGTCATTATTAGCCAGTTAAGGTATTAAAACTAAGAAGAAATCAGGGATCCGATTAAAATTTTAGACGTTTGACGCTTAGAAATTGAGACATAATTAGATTTCACAAAATTCCGGCCTTGAGATACATTCCCGGAACACGTCAATTATGTCGTGCTCGAACCAACTTCTATTGTAAGGCTAGGTACCCGACAACTGTGGAACAGCTGAAATGGGGTGGACAGAACCTTAAAGTCACAAGGATCCTACGGCCACATTGATATTAACTGAACAAATCCAAATCTCGAGATCCCATAGTCTATCATACGACATGTCAGGAAGAAAAGCAGCTGATGCATTCTATGTATATACATCTCAGATCAGCATGTGATCACGATATTTTTACTTCAACACGGAAAAACCCAGTCCAAGAATGTATTTGGACGAAACTTTGTTTGGATATAGATTATACCTGGAGATGAACAAGCAATTTTTTATCCAGAAAAAAATCTCACTAAAGAAGTCTCACTCACGAGCAACAAACTAGAATTATTTTACTAACTTCTGTCAGCACTAAAGTGATCCCATTTCAATCAAGAAAGACATAACTTTAAGGGCAATTAAGGTTACGTCTTCATTTTCCGTTTCTGTATCATACAAGAAGTCCGATAGTTAATCCACTGAATTGTCCTCGATATGTGTGCAGTATAACAAACAGTGCTGTGAGATAACAACAAAGGTACGAATTCAATTAAAAACAAACAGCCGCGGGGACAAGTGATAGTAAATAGAGAATGTATCTGTATTGGATGTAAAAAGTTGTGGACAAAAATAGTCTTGGGAATTACAGTGCTCCAATGATCAAAGTGAGAAACGTTTTCTTTTTTTTATAGGAAACCAAACAAATTAAAAAACAAAATAACGGACCAAGAGCGAGCGATATAAACGCGAAAGTTTCAATGGATAAATGTTGAAAGTTTGATGGACGATTGTTACTCTTTCACGCAAAAACTGATGAATTTTTTTCGTTTAAAGTTTACGGAAATATAGCTTACCCCGAAAATCAAGCCTTAGGACGTAGTGAAAGGTTTGTTGTAGACCCTATAACTCGGCAGCGAATGGTTTCCGTTTATCTCGTTGGTACGCAACTTACAGATCATAGGAGTTTCAATGTCGAATGCAGCATTTGAATGTAACAAAACGTTAATAAAATCATCAATATACCGACGACTAGAATGGAATCGGTGATAAAAACACCGTTTTTTTATTTCTTCGGAAATTAACAAGTCGTCAGCTTTTAATGTTAGACATTAACGACGACGGAAAGCATAAACTTCCTTCAAGTTTAATTGCAAATACTGTCAATCATTTTGATAGGAGAGCAAACATTGTAGAAACATATTACTGGGGCGTGTTGGCTTCAAACTCTGCGTATTATGGCCCGTATTCTGAGACTGTAATCAGTATTCAAGCGTAGTTTCACTATATTTTGTCCCTTTTAGTCGAACACAAATATAGCGAAACAAAAATTCCTTGAGTTTAAGGGATCTGTGCTTGAGGGAAGTTGCAGAATAAGGGCTGTCAAAATTCATGTCGGTTTCGCCGCCATATTGTTTTCTATACAACTTTTGGTACAATGATCGTAAGCTGTTTTTATAATTTTGCTGCCCATAAACTCGAGACTCAATGAGAATCTATACTTCTACACAAATATTCAATTACAGTGCCCTAACCTCCTAATGTTAGTTACAATGTTTATGGGTATTAACTATAAGGGAATAAACCCTTCTTTACATAGTCTTCCTATACTAATATCATAAAGAGAAAAGATTTTATTGTTCGTTTGTTTGCTTCGAAACTACTGAACCGATAAAAAAATCCTTTAACGTTGGGAAGCTACCCTATCCCTCTGTGACATAGACTACATTTATTCCCGAATTCCCGGAAAAAATATGAGTAATACCGAGCGAATTTAGAATAAAACGAGACAAAAATATGAAAACATGAAACAGTTAAAAATAATATATTTTCTCATTTAATAACGAAACGCGCACTGACTACACATACATTAAATGTTTATAGAGAGTGTGTCGAAACATCCATCAAACCTCGAAGGTTAACTGAATGCTTATCTTGGTTAACGTGATTTTATACAGAAAAAAATAAATAAAATAAACAAAACATCGCAACCGAACAACCAATCTAACCGCTCTTTTCCAAAAAAAACAATCTTTTACAAATACTTAAGTTACGGTAAAGAGGGTTTGACATAGGTTACTTACCATGCACTTGTCCACATTTCATATTAAATCCACCATAATAAGTGGTGGGCGCACCAACGGTCACGCTTTTTGACAAGTCCTCCACAAATTTTTCCTTTCCCATAATTCAAAAGCTCTGCAAAAGACATTATTTCATACTGTCGGCTAAAAGAATGTTGTACGTATAGATATATATACATTAACCTCCAGATTCATATGATCAAACGCATTTGAATTAGCAATTAATTATTACACGCCCTTCTTACATTAAGGCCGATTAATCCTTAATCAAACAAAGGCAATATTCTCACTTGACCAACACATACTTTGAACCTTATTGAATATCTTCACTGGAATTATCTGAAGATTTCAGAAAATAATCACATAAGGTTTGTAACACTAAAGGACACATACCTATTTTAACATTAAACAATAATTTCACATTAAAACACACCGAAAGGTAGATTTTATATGATAAACATCACCCGGGTGTATTTGATGGGAGTCGGTAATTAGAATAACAAATGTCAATTCCATCAGAAAAATAACTATCCTTGACTGATTAAGTGTTAAGGATCCATTCTTGTATCTATGTATTCTTGTATAGCATGCAATAAAATTGAATCTGAACATTTCTTGCGTCGGGTTAGCTATAATATTATGCTATTTACTTTGGAAATCCGGATCCATGAGTATGCCTTTATTGATATTTTAATGACACATAAAATGTCATCAAAAGTGCCTACCTTACATAGCTTGTGAAGTGGATTTAATACCACAATCTTCCGACAGCAATTCGACTTACCGTCCTGTTCTGGATTACGTTCTCGTCCAAATCCATTGGGAGTTTTTCAAAGCTGGTTTTGTCTACATGTATCAGCCTAGTAATATGTCTGAAACAGCGAAATAAATTTAAAATTTATTGGTCTAGTCACTCGTAAATATCGATTTCCTGTTTTACAGATTTTCTCCGCAGCTTCATACAGACAGGAAGTCCTTCGCTAAAGCTCTTATACTGAAACTCCGCTCAATCACAGATCCCTGCCCAGGCCCCGTACCATGAGGCCTTAAAGTTATATATGTTTAAGTTGTGTGACAGTGACAACACTATACCACTCGTCTAGCACTATTCCTGTCACACAGCGAGCAACAATATTACTATAAGACCTCATGGTACGGGGACAGGTAACGTTTGTCTCTCTCTATAGTGTTTGTGTAAAAGAGACAAACTGTTCATAGTTTCAGAATACGTGCTTATGTGAGTTTCGAACAGAAATTCTTGACGAAAATGTTCTTTTATATTGTTAAATGTTGAGATTTGTCTTGACTGAGAGTGGCTCGGACGCAACAAATCTCTATTACTGCTTTTGAAAGGTAATTTAGAACGGCTTCGGTGGCCTTACCTAGTACTTTTCTTCTTGAACTTACATTTGAGAGCTTTTGGGTCTGAAAACGGGTTTTACTAGGTTTGTACCAGTCAAACGGTCTCTTTTTATTAAAGTCAACATATTTATTTCCCGACAGGCCCATTGGTGTAGTATTCAGCATGTCTGCCTCTATTCTGTAGGGTTCGACTCCCACCGCTGACAGGTACATACATACTTAGGTGATGAGTTGTTAAGTACTTATTGGATGTGTTTGGCAGCAAGTATATTTAATATTTTATACTTATTGTATATCTACATAACATGGAATGAAGGCAATGTGCGTGCTGTTGTAAAATATTCATTTATCTCTTTCATCGTTATAAGTGATATTACGTACAAATAAACAGTAGCATAACTCAAAGCTTGAAAGTCATGTGTGATTTGACAGTTGAAAAGCAAAGGTAAACGTCCCCGGTTTGAATTCATTTCTTTCTTCTTCTGAGGCAACGTATCGCTCATACGAAAAAAGGAAATTATATAAATGAAACCCGCATATCATAAAAGTTGTGTGAACCTTAAAACAGCGATTGGTTCCATCTCCTAGCACCAGTGGCGTGCACATCATATAGGCAAAAATACACTGCCTACCTTAGTATTTTGGTTACCCGACCTAATAATAGAGTTATTGCTAGATCCTTTTTTGTTGTACTCACGACATAGGACGATAACGAAAGTCCTGTGTTTTGTGGGTGAGTAGATAGATAGTCGGTACCTGTGTTTCGTTAAGACAAGTTACCTATACATAGGTGTCAATCCTTGGAGATTACTGCCTACCTTGTGGTAAAAGCTACTGCACGCCACTGCCTAGCACGTTGAGTTGAATACAATTGAAATCAGTTCTCGCAACATAAGTGCCTTTAAATCCACCTTTTTAATTTGTTGATGAGGGGGAAATTCTCTAGGGGTGGGGACCCTTATGGGGACAGCGACGGGGTAGTTTCAAACTCCTACTGAATACCCGCCGATGGCCTTCAGTTATCGCTGGTGCTGGGTGGGTCCTGGAAACCCAGAGGACATTGTTCAGACGCCTAAGTTTAAATACAATATAGCCAACCTAGAATAAAATTGTGAGTGAAATAAAACAGTGGATGGCAAGAATAGATAACATGCTGGGAAAGATAGAAAGGATAGGAAGATGTTCGGACACCTATTACGATGAGATACTTAGCCATTAAAAAAATAAAATAAATACACTTTACGCCTTATAATCCCAAAGCGGGGTAGGCAGAGGCACTTGCTTAATAAGCAAATGCCCACGGTTCACCAAGCGTATTTATCCCAACGTGACAGGGGGTGAGCCCATCGCTGTTATTCAAATTCAAATTCAAATAATTTATTTTTCATCATTATAAATGCTATATACATACAGATATACAGTAGCATAACACAAAGCTTGATGAACGTCATTTATGACTTTAAAACAAAAGTAGTCGTGGAAGGTAAA
>SJJU01019314.1:0-15751 GCA_012932125.1 Conopomorpha cramerella
GGAATATAGGAAGAAGATAATGAAAAGAATTTGTAATGCGAAAGTCCAAAACCGGTTATATCCATCATAAAGAAGATTTCGTACTTTAACTTTTGAACTAAATAATTTAATTTCTGAACACAAAATTATAAATTACTTTAATTTAGTAGTACACTTTCGAAAGGTTGCATCTGTTTTTCAAAGAAAATAAATCGTTTACGTATATCAACGTAGGTTGGTTTGTTCGCTCTGCATTCATCGTCATTTCATATGGCATAACTTTAAATACAATTTAACTAAAATTTTTAAATCCACACCCCATCATTAAGGCAACATATTGAACTCTACCATCTTGCTTTAATTACATTTTCTTGAGTGTTCCTTGTTCTTTATGCTTAAAAAGGGAATCCCATGCTGATGATGTAAACAAAATGCATCAGCTTTCTTTCTTCTTAGCATATAATCTAAGGTATCTAGAGAGTTTAGGTTAATTCAGGCGCTAGCAACTTGTAACCGAAGGCCCATATTGACCGTCTTATGATCTCTGTTCACCCCCTTTTGAGGATTACGGTATGTACTTATATCCTATTCTCTCTAAAGGTTAATAGTAGAAATCATTTCTAGCGGACTTTACTATGGAACCCCCTAACCTAATCTTTTCTGGATATGTTATTTTAAACTTTAAAAAATCCAAATTTTTATTTATATTTTTTTTAATTGTGAATCTGCATTTTTTTTTACATTGACAATATATATTATATATATGTAATTCGATATCACTGATTTAGTCCACTACACCGGCCAATAACTGTAGCAAACAAATTATGAATTCTCGATACCTAATAGTAATAATTAGTTCGTCTCACACGACGCCCATTTGACAGCCAGATGTCATGGGACAGCGTAATAATACAACCAATAATTAAATAAATAAATGTTAATGTACAACGACTAGCCAATGACGGCAAAAGAAAGTAAATGCAGAAAACATGCGTGTTATAAAATAATGTTTAATGTATTTAGTTTTTGTTGCAATCTTTATCAGCGGATTGGCCGATGCAAGAGCATGTCACCAATCAATTTTCAATATATCTGATCAGTTCGTATCTTTCAAATACATCGTGTTCTTTTTTTCAACATTCTGTAATGTGCAAATTCGTAGCACATGAAAATTTAGCATGTACATAGATATGTATCTAATAGTGAAGTAGGTAGTGGCGTGCACTGGCTTTATGGTAGTTGCTTGCATGATCTGAGGGGTTCAGTTACATAATCCACAGGGGCACCCTTTTATTTTATTTAATGTTAACATAATTTAGTGCCCTTGAGCTGTTCACCAGTCAGAGATGTATCCGGCCATCAAGCATTTGTTAAATTAGTGTTAAGTCATATTTATGTTAAGTATACTTAGCAGTACCTAAGCCTTGGCGATTTGAAAAGATGCCAGTTTCTTCCCGGTTCTTCTGGCCAGTAAAAGAAATTAATTCGAATCGGGGTCGATTACTTTTGTTTTTAAAGTCATAAATGACGTTCATCAACCTTTGTGTTATGCTACTGTATATCTGTATGTTATAGCATTAATAACGATGAAATAAAGAAATTTTGACTTTGACTTTTACGACAAGGTAGGTAGTAATCCCCAAGGATTGATACCTATGTATAGGAATCTTGTCTTTACGAAAAATAGGTTCCTATCCACTCACCAACAAAACACAAGACCTTCGTTAGCCAATGTCGTGAGTACAACAAAAAAAGATGTAGCAATAACTATATTATTAGGTCGGGTAGCCAAAATACTAAGGTACGCAGTGTCTTTTTGCCTATATGGTTTGCACGCCACTGGTAGTGGCGAAGTATAAAAGTCGTTAGACAACGCTAAATTACCAGTCCCCTCATAGTAGATATCACTGGCTAACTTCACTATATCTATCCCCCATGTGTTTATAGGAAATGAAAGTTTAATGACTTGTTAACAACTCGAGGCAATAATCCTCTGCCATTGATCTAGTAAGAAATAGAACATTTTCGAAAAAGAAATCGCGTTCGTATAGCTTGGCACGTAGTGTGGAAAGTGGTCACCTAATTGCAGTTGTAGAGCTTTGATTGTCAACGGTGTGAGAAGTGTCCTAAGCAGGTGCTGTTGTGTCATGTATGTATGGATGTGGCGGAATGCCGTGTCTACATGTTAATCGTACAACATCGCGTTAATTCAACCTATAGTTCCTGTCTGTGTGGTAGGTGATTTACCACGGGTTCCGGGTACGTTACTGGTGACGGACTCGCACCAAATAAAAAGTTTCTTTTTTATCATCACTATGAAGTACCTACAATTTCAACGTGAAACTGACGTTTAGAATAAAACGAGACAACAATATTAGGTATATTTGTGTTTAAACTGTCATTTTTGGAAGTGAAAGTGACAGTTTGGTTCCAGACATACATTTTCCAAACATACTCAATACTCAATAAGTTTATTGCGTTCCACAATGGTAGGTATAAAAGGTGTTACATATATGGATTGTACAAGCATTGTAGATCCTGTTGGACACAGTAATTTTTATAGTAAAAAGGTAAGTAATATAGTAAAAAAGTATGTAATATAGTAAAAAGGTAAGTAATATTGGTAGAAAAGAGGCAGATTGAAGGTGCTCGGCGGTTTGCAAGTCTAGTTTTGTTTGGTATGAGTTTGGTACACTTTTTGACACGTCCAAACGTTACGATCTGTCAAAATTATACGAAAGTAACGACTTAATCATCATTTTCCTGCCCTTATCCCACACTAGGTGGGGTCGGCGCAATACGTTTCTTTTTGCGTAAGTAACGACTTCTTAGACATAAATAATTGAAACTCATCCATCAGAGGAAATTTTTCCTTGCATGACACTAGGTGCTATTTCATTAAAACCGATTCTTGATTGGCAATGGTAATGAGGAATTGTCCATATCTGATTCTTGAAGAGTGCACTCTTGAATTAATGGACACTTTGTTGTATACTAAGACATTACATTATAAATGGACGTAAGAATTGTCTTATGGTCAGATTAGAAAACCTTAAAGGTCTTATTGGTGACACGCGACAAACAAAATGTGACTTTAATGACAGAAATAGGAAACAGAAAAAGGAAACCAATCTGTCAAATGAACGTCATTTAGCAGATTGACGGAGCCGGACATAATTGTCATTTTGGGTATAGGTAGGAGTTGTCAGCGTGTCAATGTCACTGATTCTATTTGCCTAATTAGCTCACCCGGTGGACTTCGTACTGTCTCGTCAAAAGCAATGAGATTAATAACGTTTTTTTCTATTTATATCCGAGAATTTTCATATTATTTTATGTAACTTTTAAACCTTCTCTGGACTTCTACAAAATATAATTCAAATTCAGCAAACCGTTCCAGACGTTTTCGAGTTTTAGTGAGACTAACTAACAGCAATTGATTTTATTTAATAGATAGATTTTTTGATATAATAGATAGAATGAATTTTTAGGTACATGTTTTTATTGTTATAGATCTAAAATACACATAAATGTGCCAACATAATACTATTATGAAGAGAAAATACTAAATTTCTTCCACTAAAAATCTTTTTCTAAATTGTCATAAAAGAACGACAAAAACACGTCTTTTAAAATGTTACTTACTGAAGGTACCAGTAAAGATAGGTAATACAAAAATATCAATAACGTGTCTTATTAGATTCTAGAGTTCTGTAATCATTTTGTTTTAGTTATTATACAATGGGGAATAATAAAATGAGCGAATAAAAAATATCATAGCGACTGATGATGAGGGACTGTTTTACAAACTTGATCGTTATTCATTTGAGTAAGCGAAAAATTAACTAAACTAACGACGAATATTAATTTATAATAAATCCAGAATGAGCTTACAAAAAGTGGCTTGTGCTATATTTTATATATTAAAATCCTAACTGATTTGACGGGCCCGTTGAAGTCTGCCTCTAATCCGTAGGCTCGTGGGTTTGATTCCCACCGCTGCTGCTGACAGGTATTTAGGTGATAGGCTTTTAAATACTTGACAATAAAACATCCAGACACATGTCTGGATGTTTTATTTATATGTACAAAGTATGTACCTATATGTAAGAAAAAAATGTATTTAAGTATACTTCGTTGTCCGAATTCCTTAACACAAGTGCTTTAGCTACTTAACATGGGATGAAGGCATTGTGTGTGTGTTGTTACATAATATGGTCCCAATTAAAAATGTCGGTAGTACAATCCTAGGAATATGTACTTTTCTACACCGTTAGATTGGCAATATTGAGATCAATAAACTTATACGTATATAACATCACGTAAAGATACCAAATATTATAAGCTGTTGTAAATTTGAAGTGTGTACCACAAGTAGTTAAGTTTTAATATCCAAAACTAACTTCTATCTTCTCTCCTGAATATGTTCCGTTTTGAAGGTCCCACTTTCTCAATAGGGACCATCGTTATTATTATTATATCTAATGATAGTACCTATACTTCTTAACGTGTAAAGTCGACCAATAATCTTCTCTACCACTCTAAGAATAACACTCATATGATCGTCACACAATATAACAACTCTACCTTTTTGATGTTTTAGTGACACAGGAACTGTCATCAAAACTGACAAACCACCGTCATGGCCTACGTACTTAACACTTTTGTTTCCCTCCGGACGACTTCGAAATTTTCTGAATCTTGTCACTTTCCCAGCTAGTCTCTTTTTTAACTTGCCATTTTCTTACTTGTCCTCTCTCTTAAACTTGTCTCCGTCCTAACCTGACTCCTTCCTAATTCGATTCAAGTAAAACTTGCTAAAGTTCATATGTTTAAGTGAATGTTAGAGAAAAATGCATGATTCAAAGAGACGAGTTCAAAACATGTCGATATCGTCCAGAGTGGACACGAGTTAGGAACGAGTCAATTTTAAAAGAGAGACAAAGTAAAGAAATGGCAAGTTAATATAGAGACAAGCTGGGAAAGTGACAAGATTAAGAAAATGTCGAAGTCGTCCGGAAGGTTTTTGTTCTCTTCGTTACTTATAAATACTAATTTACACCACTACTAAGTAATTCGTACAAAACTTTTTCTGTTTAAACTTCAAACGAAACAATGTGAGTTTCGACGATTGCACGCGCCAGTTGCTAAGTTACCTAATAGTATTGTCACAAAGAAAGTTTGGGTTCAAATATTTCTTTAACACTCCCGGGGAGACTAAGAAAAAAGACAATAGAACACTTGTTAACAACGCGTCGACACGCGGGACCTGTCCACGAAAGGGTTAATTTATGAAGAGCCGTCCAATTATGTGTTGGCAGTTAATGGTAGACTCACAGTTATTTGCAATCAAATACACGCGAGAATGCGCTCTATTGATTGTTTATAATAGCATTGTAATAATTGTTTCTTTGACACGAGGAAATGTAACACCTAACTATTTCGTAAGGAATTGAAATTACTTACATACATACGTGTATGGTATAGGAAACATACTTTTACCGGGTTCGATTGACGTTAAGGGAACTAAAACGTATATTTTACTAATGCCGTATACATAATATGTATTAAATAAGGCCAAAAAGTAAAAGAAGCGTGTAAAAAGTTTCTTCCTCTGTTTTCACTACTTATACGTATAAATAAAAATAAATGCACCGAAAACTATGACTGAACATCAAATTATCTCTAAATACTCGTAAATATTTTTAGGTACCTGCTTACTTACATAAATCACTTTTAAGACAAACAAAATCCGTAAAAATCTGTAAAACCAACAAAAAAAAACCAAAACGCACGCTACTCCAAAATTAAAAAAAATACCGTCCAAAAAAAAACAACAAAAAACTTACATCGAAAAATCCAAACACCGACCTCTTTAGTCGCAAATCAATTAAAAATAAAATTAAAAAAATAAAGAACACAAAACTCACGTGATTTATAAATAAAAAAAAAGTAAACGGCCGTTGGGACACGAGCGTACGCCGGCGTCTTCTAATACGTATGCGATACACAAGGCGCACTCTTCACTTTCACTGTACCACCGGCCACCACCGCTCCACTTTTCCACTTACAAAGATCCTCAACGTGCACTTTATCCTCTTATACCCCGACGGACAAATTCCATCCCACGTAAACTGGCAATTTCTATGAAATTATCGTGTGATAACACGACCAATTATGCTCATTATATGCGCAAGCGCATGGGGGACTAATACATTTTACGATCAACGCGACATGCAAATAGGGATCGTTTTCACTGTTACGCAATTCTGTACTTTGCGTTCGTTGTTGTTTTTATGTTTTTTTTCTATGAAATTTTGAGGATAAGTAATGCTTTTATTGTGTATTGTGTTTCATTATGTAGAGGTGATTTTTAGACGAAAGTAGGACGTTTATTTGGACTGGCAGAAGCTGGATGCGAGCCGAAAACAGATCACAGTGGCGTGCAATTGGAGAGGCCTATGTCCAGAAGTGGACAAGTACGGGCTGATGATGATGAAGACGTTTATTTTTAACACAACAAATAAGGAAAAAAAAAGAAAATAGATTATAAACATATAAATAAACAGAGAAGAGAAGCCGATGTCCAGCAGTGGACAATGATGATGATAATTTGTGACACGTAATCTAAATATATAAAAAGCATATATACGGTCGAATTGAGAACCTCCTTCTTTTTTTTTGAAGTCGGTTAAAAAAAAAGAAAAGCCGACTGACTGACTGACATATCAACGCACAGCCCAAACGGCTTAACTTAGGCACTTGAAATTTGGAACGGACATAGCTTAGGTACCGTAAGGGTGCACTAAGAAAGGAATTTCCGAAATTCCCACGGGAACGGGAATTAACGGCATAAAATGTTTGTATGGAAAATCTAAACCGCTCAAGGTAGACGCTTGAAATTTGGGATCTAGGTACTATTAAACTACGCGGATGAAATCGCGGAGCGTCCACTAGTCTAAATACATATATAAAAGGAAAAGTCGACTGAATGACTGACTGACTGATATATCAACGCACAGCCCAAACGGCTAAACGTAGGGACTTGAAATTTGGAACGGACGTAGCTTACGTACCGTAGGGGTGCACTAAGAAAGGAATTCCATAAATTCCCACGGGAACGGGAATTAACGGGAAAATACTTTTGTATGAAAAATGTAAACCGCTCAAGTATGACGCTTGAAATTTGGTATGCAGGTACTACTAAACAACGCGAATGAAATCGCGGGGCGTCCACTAGTAATTTATACAAGCTGTCAACGCTCTAACTAAGCACATTACATTTTCATGATACCTAATAGTAAAAAAAAATAGTATACTTACAATATCCCAAAATTTATAGCAAACTAGCGGTCCGCCCCGGCTTCGCACGAGTGCAATCATCATCATCATCATCACCCCATACTTGTCCACTGCTGGACATAGGCCTCTACAATTTGCACCCCACGGTGAGTGCAATGCTGATACTAAATGTTTCCCTAACACCTATGTATATTATGCACGTAACATCCAAATGAACCTTCCTCTGAAATCACTATGGATATCTATAAAAAATACCGCGTCAAAATCGATTGCGTAGTTTTAAAGATATGAGCATACACAGGTATAGCGGGAAGCGACTTTGTTTTGTATTAGGTATTAATTTAATTAATTATATAATTACGATCAAATTCAAATTCAAATAGTTTATTTGCGGAATATGGGTACATTAAGATATTCAGGTACATTTGTGTTCAAGCCATATTTAGCCTATTGTGGCATGCAAAATATTAATATTTGGGCGATCCTTCAAGGTTTCTTCAAAACCTGTTCAATACTTTTTACGCTAAAGGAGGACACACATGCACACATCCATGTTAAACTTTCGCATTTCTAACAGATTATTGAATTAATTAGATGATTCACTTCCTTAATTCAAATTTATACTAATATTATAAAGCTGAAGAGTTTGTTTTTTTGTTTCTTTATTTGAACGCGCTAATCTACGAACTACTGGTTTTAATTGAAAAAATATTTTTGTGTTGAATAGACCATTTATCGAGCAAGGCTATATAATAAATATCACACTGCAACTACTAGGAGCGAAGAAATAATGGAAAATGTGAAAAAAAACGGGGCAAATTATTCATTCTTGAGCGCTTCCTTTGCGTGCGCTACGAAATCTGTTCAAGATACCAAAAGTATATGTATGAAAGAATTATTCCTCTTGTAAAGTTCTAAAAAAATATCCACGACAGTATATGTCTATCTTTTAAGATTAACCCACCAAAACCGTTTTTATAGTAATCAAATTTGGTCGAAATTAATGCATTATTTGTTGTCTATACCAATATAATAAAGCTGAAGAGTTTATTTGTTTGTTTGTTTATTTCTTTGATTGACCGCGCTAATCTCAAGAACTACTGGTTCGAATTGAAAATTCTCAAAGAGGAAATTCTCTTATTGAACTAAATTCTTACGAATTAAATTCTGTTATTTAAGTAAATATATCTCGTTGTCTGACTTTTGTTTTTCAGGGATAATCCCACCACCACCCAAGCCCTACCTGCCTCTCGGCGTACGGGCCATTCTCTGGAGACGTGCGCATCTACTTGCTTGTCTGACTTCCATAACACAAGTGCTTTAGCTACTTAACATGGGAATGTGTTTGTTATGGGTTCCAGACCAGCTGTACACGGAGCCAGCCTGCTCCACTCTTGTAGTTACATCGCTCTGTCATCGCAGCAAAAAACGATGTGCATCGCTGTTTTACCACCGACGATAGTGAAATGAAAGTAACGAAAACAACAATGCACCAGAGTGGCGTGCACACCATATAGACAAAAAGACACTGCCTACCTTAGTATTTTGGCTGCCCGATCTAATAATACAGTTATTGCTAGATCTTTTTTGTTCTACTCACGACACAGGCTGACGAAGGTCCTGTGTTTTGTGGGGGAGTACATAGGTAGGTGCCTATATTTCGTAGACAAGTTGCCTATACATAGGTGTCAATTCTTGGGGATTACTGCCTACCTTGTCATAAAAGCCAGTGCACGCCACTGGTACCTATGGTTGCGTTCGGCAACGCGCGGAATTTGAAATATTTTTCAAATACTTATTGTGATCCAATTCGCCCTGTGATCCGATTTGCCTCGGTCTACCTTAATAGACTTAGGCCCCTGCCCCCCTAGCAAAGCGCTCCAAGAAGGAAATGACAAGACATACCAAGCACTGCGATTGGTTGAAACTAGCTGAGTCGCACGATGTGTGACATAACAGCCAATCACAGCGCGAATTTGCTCTATGTCGTGTCTTCCTTGGTAGGGGGGCTGGACGTTCACCGATGGGACTCTTCCGAAGCCTATGCACGCAACGCAACGCTCATAGAATGAGGGAAAACGTCATGATTAAACCCGCATACGATTGTAGGTACGTTTTATAAGTAGGTAATTTTTGTTCTAGACAAAAGGAATATAATTAAAAATCCACACTTAAATAGCCAATAGGAAACGTAGAAAACGTTCATATTTATTGGACGCTGGCACCTACCAAAACGAAAAATGATATTTTGACTTGACTTTCTTTGAAAGCAAACGACACCCATTGATTTAACTCTTAATTAGACAAGGTTAGGTGTTCTTCTGATGGATTTTGGACTCTATTGACGTTTATTATTCTAATTACCGACTCCATCACATAAACCCGGGTGAAGTTTATTATAAAATCTAGCTTTTAATCTTAAAGCTATATTTGGTGAATTTATTGTTCACTGTTTAAATAGGCAAGTGTCCCTTATGTGATATCTTCTCTGAAATCTTTAGATAATTCCAGTGAAGACATTCAATAAGGTTCAAAGTATGTGTTGGTCAAATAAAATAATAATAAATAATACCCTTCACGCCTTTTAATCCAAAAGCGGGGCAGGCAGAGGCACTCGCTTAATAAGCAAATGCCCACGATTCACCAAGCGTATTTAACCCAACGTGACAGGGGGTGAGCCCATCGCCGTTATAGGCTTCACACACCTTGTGGTGTGCGGGTTTCGTCACGATGTTGTCCTTCACCGTACGAGCGTTGCGTTGCGTACATGGGCTCTGAAAAAGAGTCCCATTGGTACACGTCAAGTAGCTGGACTCGAACCCGCGACCTCCCGGTTACAAGTCGAGTGTCCGACCAACTGGACCACAGACGCTCTCTGATACTTAAAAGAGTTGGGTGGGCGAGTAGGTCACCACCCCAGCCCTTTTCTAACTTTTCCTAATAGGCGACCGAGGGAACCCTCTAGAGGACGGGTAACGCTCTCACCCCTGCGATCGTATTTCTATACCGTCTTTAGTTTAATAACTATGTGGGATCCAAGACAGAAGGCTAGCCCCCCCCGGGATCTGATTGAGCTCTTGTCTATTCTGGATGCCGCTGTAGATACTGGCTCTAACAGGAATCACAGTGGTGGGAAAGTGGGTGGGAATATCCAAAAAAAATACGGATATCATTGGGGGAGACCCTTGTCTACCAATGGACGTTATGTGGTTGATGATGGTGGTGGACATACTTAGGTACCGAATAGGTTAATTGCTAGTTTGAAGATTTGTAACTACTGCAACTATGTTTGCACTAAAAATAACTGTACGCGTAATTTTTTGCTGGTCTTTTAAAGGGAGGTTCTCTGGCAGGTGGCTTATTACAGTTCTAAGAAATGTCAATAGATGGCATTACCTAGACAGGGTTGTCATTTTATATGTTTATTTTTGTTGACAATTCTAAAATTAGTTTCTCCTTAAGATCATGTCTGATTAGCGCCATCTGTGAGATGTTTTGGAACTACTTTTGACATATTTGAAGCTCTCAGAAAACCTCTCATTAAATTTGCTATCTACATGTTGTTAACCCTTTGTCGGACAGTAAACGGTTAAAGCCGTCAAAACAATAAAAAAATCTTTTGTGTCTATTTTACTGCCCGCCACTGTGTTAAGTTATAACTATCGAGTGCCTATTTTTATTAAAATTACACGTTAAACTATCTAAAAAAGCGTAATAAATAGAGCGGATTTTAAGGCGCTTTCTTACACCATTAAGGTTTAACATAAACATTTGCTCTGGCTACAAAATAAGGAACTTTTGTCACAATACGTCGTCGATAATACGTTATACTTTCAACCAGACATGGTTGGAATCTGTATGAATAATAGAGGTAATAGATAAAAAAAATAAAAATAAAACGGCGTCTGTGGTCCAGTTGGTCGGACACTTGACTTGTAACCGGGAGGTCCCGGGTTCGAGTCCGGCTACTGGACGTGTAGCAATGGGACTCTTTTTCAGAGCCTATGTACGCAACGCAACGCTCGTACGGTGAAGGACAACATCGTGATGAAACCCGCACAACACAAGGTGTGTGAGCCCTATAACAGCGATGGGCTCACCCCCTGTCACGTTGGGTTAAATACGCTTGGTGAATCGTGGGTACTTGCTTTGGCAAGTGTCTCTGCCTACCCCTCTTTGGGATTAAAGGCGTGAAGTGTATTTATTTTTTTTTTATAAAAATAACTCACTTTTCAATAGCTCTACGCGTTCATGAGGAAAAAAGTAATAAGTTTATATTTATTAAAAAAATATATATTTTGTAATGTAACTAAAAATTTAAGGTTTTCGGAATGTTTCCTGTATGTGTGCTATAAAACGTTGCTTCATGCCAAATTTAAAGATTCTAGGTCGACTGGAAGTACCTACCCTTTAGGTTTTGATTCCCTTGCGAGTACTTGCGAGTTTCAAAATATGCAGCTTAAATTGCTGTTTCTTTTGATTGCGTTGACATAGAAGTTTGATTTTGTTACAGCTTAAATGTATTATAGACCTGAGTATTTGGTATGAATTTCAATTTAATACCTCTACGTGTTTATGAGGAAATGGGTAGTAAGTTTAAAATTATTAAAAAAAAATATATTATGTGAAGTAACTAAAAATGTATGGTTTTCGTAATTTTTCCTTTATCTATGCTATAAGACGTTGCTTCGCACCAAATTTCAAGATTCTGAGTTCACGGGAAGTATCCTGTAGGTTTTGATTCCCTTGCAAGTGTCGAAAATTTGCGGCATAAACGGCTGTATCATTTGATTGCGTTGGCTTAGAAGTTTGATTTTTTCACAGATTCAAGGGACAGTAGACCTGAGTAATTGATACAAATTTCAGCTTCATACCTCCACGCGTTCCTGAGAAAAAGGGTCTTGACAGACGGACGGACGGACGGACAGACGGACAACAAAGTGATCCTATAAGGGTTCCGTTTTTCCTTTTGAGGTACGGAACCCTAAAAAGTATTTAAGTAAGTATATTTCGTTGTCTGATTTCCATAACACAAGTGCTTTAGCTACTTAACATGGGATGAAGGCAATAGGTGTGTTGTTGTAAAATATTTATTTATTATTTATTTATGTGAGTATCGGAGTAATACAAAACTGGTTCGGTAAAATGTTGTATATTTGTGAAAGTAAGAAAAGGTGAAAAAAAAAAACAATGAGAAAATAAAACGTCAAATTATAGAACAAAGTTGACATTGACATGACAAACAAAAAAAGTATTCTTCTTGAAAATAAAAAGAGTTCTGAACACCGATTGCAAGTCAAGTATCCGACCACTAGACCAATTTGTTCTGTTCCCGTAAAAGAATCGGGATCAAATATAACCTACTAACTGACCCGGAAAACGTTGTTTTGCTATTATAATAAATCTACCGTTTTTCTCTGCTATTATATCTATGTATCATAAATATAAACCTCCCTCAACAATCACTTTAAATACTTACTAAAGAAAACCGCATCAAAATAAAAAAAATACTTTTCACATCTTTAATCCCAAAGCCGGTTAGGTAGAAGCACTTGCTAAAGCAAATCCACGATTCACGCGCGCGTATTTAACCAAACGTGACAGGGGGTGAGCCCATCGCCGTTATAGGGTTCACACACCCAAAGAGTCCCATTGGTACACGTCCAGTAGCCGGGCTCGAACCGGAAGGTCCCGCTCCCGGTTATAAGTCAAGGATCCGACCAACTGGACCGCTGACGCTCAAGTTTTAAAAATCTAAGCATACATAGGGACTGACAGCGGGAGGCAAACTTTATTTTGTACTATTGTATTCCGTTGTACAAACTATATCATTGTAGAGTTTCACTGAAATCCGTTGAAATAATAAATAAATAAATATTTTGCAAATACACACATTGTCTTCATCCCATGTTAAGTAGCTAAAGCACTTGTGTCATGAATTTCAGATACCGAAATATACTTACTTAAATACATCTATTCTTCTTATAAATACACACTTATATAAATAAAACACCCAGACACATCCGACCAGTACTTAAAAGCTCATCACCTAAATACCTGTCAGCGATGTTAATCGAACCCACGACCCTACGGAGTAGAGGCAGACATGCTGACTACTACACTAACTACCCTTCGACTAGTTAGTAGAGTACCAAACATCTATCCATACTTTCGCATTTATAATCTAATATATAAAATTTCCATATCACAATGTTAGTTACCGTACTCCTCCGAAACCGATTTTTACCAAATTTTATATGCGTAATCAGTAGGTCTGAGAATCGGCTACTATCTATTTTTTATGCATCTACCAGTTGTATTTCTCCCAATACACGGGGTACAAAGGGAACTTATTATAGCAAAACAAATGTTTGCCGGGACAGCCAGTACACACATCAAAAGAGTCTAGGGATCAAGTACATTTTTAGCTCTAAAATAAAATCTAATTTATTTAAATCAAGTGTGCTCCATCGTTCACCACATCGCTGCTTAACACCAGGCAGGATGGTGGTCAAACGCTTGTTCGTGGTGATTAAAAAAAAATGTATACTAATCTTCTGTATTGGTCTCCTACCTATAGTCGGCGTCAGCTAAGAAGCAAATTTTGACACATTGATAAATCCATGAGCAATTTTTAGAATGGATATGACTGACAACCAAATGTATGGCGATGACATTTGTATCTCAGCGTTGCACATCCTATTGCTTCTTAGCTCGTTGTCATCAATTAATAGAGATGTGATTTTTTTGTTCATGAATCGAAGTGACATCGTTTCGATTATACAGTTATAATATGTAAAATAAATATAATAAACTCTACGGCACGTATTATGGACGGCTAACAAATATGATTCATCTTGTCGAAACCTTAAATGCATTGTCTGTTACTCATACAATATTTATGACGACTATAATTGATGGTACCAAAACCTAACTCATATATCGATTCTAATATAAATCGATTTTTTCCGATATTGTACAACACTATCAGTCCAGGTCACGCTTGTCAATCGACCTGTCAAAATTTGCTTCTTACGTGACGCCGACTATAATTACACATGCCTGTATCAATGACTTATCACCACATTTTGAATAAATTATGAATGAATTCAGTTTTTGTAAAATATATTGTTAATTGCAATCTTCTTAAAATTAACTTGATCCCTAGACACTTTTGATGTGTGTATTAGTATAGATTAATGTAGTACGTAATTATGAAGCTATTTCAACCTTGCCGGCCATGTGTGTCAGTGTGAATAAAGAGGATGCAGGTTACTTGGACAAGGCGGTCAATGCCACAGTCGCGCCTTCAGATATCACCCTCATAGCTATGAATCAACGCATGCACTCCGCCAACACTCGTAACTGCAGTACCTACCACGCCCATCACTGTATCTGTGAACTGATTATCCAGGGCTGCGACCTTCGTGGGGAACTTTTGTGCGTCGCGATCGCTATTTGCTATTTATTTTACGCAGTTATTTGTTATCGCATTTGCGTTAACGTACTTTATAGTCTATGTACACACTTTAAATAGTTTATAAATGGTCATTGCTGCGTAATAACCTAATTTTACACTACATACTCTCGCTCCGTAATCACCAAAACTGCAGAATAATGCGGTGTCTTCCTTCTTCGGGTAAATTAATGAATGAATGAACACAATACTGATGAGACAATGGTATTTTTTAATGAAAATTACGTCAAGGGTTGTGACATATAACGAAAGCTGCCCCCCTAGCAGAGCGCTCCAAGAAAGACAAGACATACCAAGCACTGCGATTGGTTGAAACAAGCTGAGTCGCACGATGTGTGACATACCAATCAATCACAGCGCGCATTTGCTCTATTTAGTGTCTTTCTTGACGCGCTTTGCTAGGAGGACTGGGTATGATAATGGTATCCCAGAGAAATCGCAGTAAAAGCTCGAAAAAAATGGAAGCGGCTTTACCCTGAAAGTAGGGATTTACACCCACAAAATAGTATGGAAAAATCTATGATAGATGACCAGCCATCGACCAATAATTACTTAGGTTCTCGCATACCTGTGGGATATCTCTTCACGCCCATCTGTCCAGCCCTGTTGCCTTCACCGCACTCCATGCAGTGCATTACAATTCATATATTAATTTATTATTGTCTCCACACAGTACGTATATACAAACGAGTCCTCTCATTGAGACTGCGTCTCGGCAAACGGAGTGCAGGACACCGTCTGGCAAAATGGACGGATGATATGCGCAAGATGGCTGGCAGGAGTATGCGAGTCGAAAACAGATCACAGTGGCGTGCAATTACTTACTTACTAACTTAAGTCCTGTGGTACAAAGGGACTTTACAAGATGGCGCCACGCCGTCCTGTCCTCTGCGACTGCTCTGGCATCGCACCAGCTTAGCCCTCGCGCTCTCAGCTCGCCGTCGACGGTGCGCCGCCACGTGTGCACGGGGCGTCCAGGTCTGCGTCGACCTC
>SJJU01019319.1:0-14148 GCA_012932125.1 Conopomorpha cramerella
CAGACTTAGGCCAATATCCATATCATTGATCAACATTTTACAGCCTCATCGGTCTCACAGTAGGTAATTAAATATGTGGTATGTAAGTAGGTACATTTTATTTCTCTTTGGTTAAGTTTTGGTCGCATGGTTTACTATTAACGCCGTAAATATTTACCATTTGTACACAGGAACACGGCGTATCCTTTAATGACTGTTGCTGTTGGAACAAAAACGTAAAACATATTATTTTTAATGTTTAAATTACGCCATAGCACTAGGCTAGCATAGCATTAGGTACCTTAACAGTCATGCGCTACTCGAGTGTAGCACTTCTTAAAATGGTTGGGTATCCATATTTCCTTAGAGTAGATACACTGTGTAGGTAGGTACGTACCCATGACAGTGTCTTAGAAAATATTAATACGGATTGACAGCCACTAGATCAAATACGCAGTCATCTGTGACTACTCAGACTGAATGATCCCTAGGGAAACCCGCTAACTATGCACAAAAACCAGCGGACAGTCCAATCTGAAGCCTGCTAAGTGTCCGTGCCAAAGTCTGTCAAATGCCTTGGAAATGTCTAGGGACAAGGACGTGGCGCCAAGCAAAGTTTCATGTCCTCTACCCGTCCTTCCTGTTTGCGTTAGATTGCGACGCTTCTGTACATTTCGTATGAAAATTAATCTAAAGGGCGCTTCGTCTCCAACTCATCGTTGTCATAAGACTTTTCTATGTGTCTTACCCGTATAGGTACTGCTTTCTAATAATCCTCCAAGACTATGCTCCTAATGTAGGTAGGTAGGCTATCCTCCTATTTTACGCACAGAAGAAATACCGGTGTACCGATTTTAACGGAAACCGGAGCCGGTCACTGAACAAGCTATTCTCTATGAGGTGCGTCTGTGTTTTTTTTTAATTTCTATGATAGGTAAGTAGATACAATACCTATGCCTCTGAAACACTGATCAGGTACCAATTACTTATTGAAATAAAGTGTTCCATATAAACTACCTACCTACTATACTTAGGACGCCTATCTACTTACATTTTGTTTCTTAACTTTAATGTTCCCACGCTTCCGAGTCCGCGTTTCAACGGAGTTGTCAAGGAGGATGATTTGGTCGTTACTAATCATGTTCGCGTAGTCGACGACTAGTGCGGCCTCCTGCAGGCGCGGGGGCAAGTCGCGCGGTGGCGGCGCCTCACGATACAAGGAATCCACCGCGTAAGCCACGTCCATCGCGTCCCCATATGGCTTCCCGTCTACCATATAATTATCCTTCGTCATACGAGAGCGTTCATCTTCCAACAGATCGTTGAAATTCAACGGCCTTTCTCTCTCTGCTTTTGTTGGTAGAAGGAGTGTGACGGCGAGACAGCATGTCGTGAACGCAAAACACACGTTTCCATACTGCGAACACAATAACTGGTAAGACAATCGTGTACCAAATGATGGTACCACAGATTGGCTAGAACTGTTAATGACCGAAGAGTAAAACCTGGAGCCAATACCTAGTATCTACCAATGAGTGGTGCCCGCATTATGGAACAAATTAATGGACCTGAAGGCTGCTTAAGACTTATAACTAGTATTGACTCTAATTATGATGGGGGTTGGGGGGTTATTGCTATCATCATCGATAGATAGGTAAACTAAGAACTTGTAAGTAGTTTCAAAGATAATATATGAAAAATAAGGTAGAGTTACAATTATGTTCATCAACTATGTTGCCAAAACACTGATTCAAAGTGGCTAAGTGCGTGATTAAGGCCGTGGATTATTAAGCTAACAACGGAATCTATGTAATGCCACATAGATACACACTGCCTGGTGGTTAGAAAGACAAGCGGACCACACTGATACCCTAATTAGGAACCCTACATGCGTAACATTACATCTCTCTTAAAAATAGGCTAATGACCCAGAATCAGTTGCATTACACTGAGTACCCCTTTTAAGTAAGTCGGCCAAGATAATGATGAAACTTAAGGTTGAAACTCCTATCCGATTGTCTCTAGAAAAGAAAGTTCACCTTTTCCTTGTCACAGTAAAAAAGATTTATCAACCATATCTGATATTAAATAAATTATCTAGATATTTTTTTACACAGGAAGTGTCATCAAAACTTATTGACCACTTTTTTGGCTGACTGTTGGTAGCTAATCTGAAAACCTAAAGGTACCTACTTAACTTAATAAACCTAGGATATTGACTTAATATAAAACATGGACACGATAGTCTACGCACCTGAACCATGTCTTTCGCCTGCGGAGCCCACAAAACTACTGAAAAATAAACCCCCTTTGTTTCTCCCTTTTATTAGAGAGAATGATTGACAGCAGAAGAAAGGGTCCATTACAGTAAAATCTAACAATGTATGTCTTTATTATTTGATACGCAAGAGCGAGGGGTTGTATTGGGTTTTATATTTCGATAAACATTCGCTTTCGCAAGCATGTAGGTAGGTAGATAAAACTACCATTGTGAGGTACATATTTGCCACGTTCGGTGGGAACATGAACAATATATAAGTTAATAAATAATACTTACCTATTACGTCACGCTTCTTTCTAAGAGAAGACATGATATTACAGGCATTTAATGAGTTTATTTTTAAATCAACAAAAGAGCGAGTCTGAAAACAGAACTATCATAGAATAAAGTAAGTATGCATCTCTTTCATCTTTGACAGATTGATTTTTTTAGAAAACTCCCCCCAACTCTTCAGAATAGAATTAAAAAAATATGCCAAAACTTAAAAGTATTATATATTTTAACAAGAGTCCTACGTACCTATTAGAGGCGTGCACACCATATAGACAAAAAGACACTGCCTACCTTAGTATTTTGGCTTCCCGACCTAGTAATAGAGTTATTGCTAGATCCTTTTTTGTTGTACTCACGACATGGGATAATGAAGGACCTGTGTTTTGTGAGTGAGTAGATAGGTAGCTATATTTCGTAGACAAGTTACCTACCTAAGTATAGAGTTACATATGTGTCAATCCGTGAGGATTACTGCTTACCTTGTCAGAAAAGCCAGTGCACGCTACTGGTACCTATATAGTATTCTTCTGCTCTTGTTATAATCGTAATTCTATTCCGATTGTCGAATTCGCTCATGAAGGAAAACCCTACTTTGTTGCTAACTGTAGAAGAAAGCCTGCCATAGTGTTGAGAGCCTGGTTTAATTTTGTTCAGAGTTAAATAACACTCCCAATAATTTTACAGAAGGGTCATTTCAATGTTGAACCTATTTTGACAGTTTCTACGCTGAATTGTGATTTTAATACCTACCACCAAGTACTACCAATGATGACTTGGTGGACAAGTATGGGCTGATAATGATGATTCATTATCAGCCCATACTTGTCCACTGCTGGACCTGCTCGAACTGCACGCCACTGTGATCTGTTTTCGGCTTCTCGCATCCAGCTTCTGCCAGTCATCTTGCGCATATCATCAGTCCACCTTGCCTGAGGGCGTTCTCCATTCCAGAACTGGTTTGTCCCAAATATGGTACATTATTTTAAATTATCGCTTTATTCGCATTTCATGGCCTTTCGCACGATTCATACTTTGAAAAATCGAATGTAATTTGCCTCTGTAGAATCTTATACTCTATTGTAGACACTCATAGTTCTCGAATTTTATCACACGAAGTGCCATTGAATCAACAGTTATTGCATTATACTATAATGATGACTGCACGGTAGTACCTACCATTTTTTAGAAAGGTAATAGAGCTAGCATAAAATGTTACAAACTGCTACTATCTCCTTCTTACGTACCTGATACAAGTGTATGAAAAGCCAAGAACTCTATGAGTGCCTGGAAGAATGTATAAGATGCTAGAAATAACGTTAGATTTTAGAAAAGTATAAATTGTGCGAAAGTAGAAAATCGAATTAATAACAATCGGGTTATACAGATCTCTTACCGCAGAGTGTTTGGGAAACGTATGTCTAAGAATAGGTATATCCTAAGGTGGGTAAATAATAGGCTTATATAGTAGGTAATAACAGTTAATTCCCATTGGTTCTATAGAACTAGACGTTATTTAACAGTAGTTTGTTCGTCCTTTTCCTTCTATAGGAAAAGTGCGAGAGAAACTTGTTCTATACAACATTCTCAGACGTACGTTTCGGAATAACCCAAATTATCTCCCGGACAAAATAACCGTACTACTGGGAGTAGATCGTGTTAAGCACGTGATCAGCTCAACTGTTACATCACTCGACAGTTACTGACTCTAAAATGGACTAAGTACATTGATACATACATGAAACCCACAGCCTAGCGTGCCAACCGAAGCGCACAGACAAGCTCTGTGACGAGCACTTTCCATGAGGAAAAAATCTATTATGTCGTCTTCTATTGATTTGTGACCTAGATGCAGGGACCGTTCTCTAGATGCACTGCTTACATACTCTACTTACATCTCAGTGTAAAATATATCGACATATATTTGATCTTCGACACTATCGTCACGTGCATGTATTCATCCCAGATTAAGCATAATGAGGGCGCTACACATTGTCACTATTAGCTCCTAAGTTCTGCTCTCCGATCAAATATACCTACTATGTTTAGATCGTTATTGCCCAATACATTGAACAATTGGTATCTTGTTTACCTGCAATAAAAATAGGAGCCAAGCGTGTGCCAGGGTTTGGTTCAATATGTGGCGCCGGCATGAGGTAAGTAGTTTTAGATATTGATAGTTTTAAGATTTTGAGAAAGGAATAAAACAACGCAATAAAATCTACAAACAATGTATTTATCTCCTATTCTTCGTACCGGCGGCGACGGTGGAGGTATGTTTGAAATACATCTTGTTTGATTTAACTTATTACAGAATGAGCACCTCTTCGAACAGTACAGATGGGTTCATAGTGCTGAATTGTCTATTAGAGCAACATTTCCTGGGCTGACGGTGACGAGTTCGAGTCCTGCCGCGATGGGCACCTGTCCGTTCTTCAGCGCTTTCACCAACTGCTTGTACGCTTGATTTGCTTGAGGACCTTCGAATGGATTAATCGACTTTTCTTTAACTATGCCGTGGACATTGAGTAAAATGTCTTTCATCAGCTCCCGCTCTTTCTTCAGAACTTCAGCATTCATAACGTAGATAGATCTTCGACTGAAGAAGACACCGTGTTTCTTCAAGCAATGTCGGTTGAAGTCATGCTTGTAGCTGTAAGGCTGGGAACATAACTGAAAAAGAAAATAATTAAATAAACTACAAACAAATAGCAAATTATTGTATTCAGGCACATTTTTTTTGTGCGACCGTTCTGAGAGTTTCAAGTCCGTTTTAAGAATATTCTGACTACTATGGTTCCTATTTATGATTCCAGTATTTATCGACTCAAACGTTGGGTTAAATACGCTTGGTGAACCGTGGGCAATCACTTTGCAAGTGCCTTTTCTAACCCGCTTTTGGAATTAAAAGGCGTTGCAGTATCTATATATTTACGTCAGTAATAATAATTTTATTTACATCCCACACAAGCAGATACAGTCGAGCAATATAAGCAATAAATGGAACGTCCTTATGGATTAAGCAGCCCGAAAATTTAATACAATTAAATTGATGATAAAATTTGAGAAAACTGAATTTTACTTTTCTCAAATTTTATCATCGAATCGTCGAAGTTTGAAAAAAGAAAACACCGTATTGATCGCAGCGGTTTTAGATCGGTTAGCTTAGTATAAATTGTGAAGTAAGCAAACAGACTAATTAGTTGCGCGAATATGCTCCATTTCGTTTGTAGAAATTCTATGTTTATACCGTGTATCGAATTTAAATGAATAAAAAATAAGAGCGTTCAGGTTACCTTGATTGTAGAATAGTATTCTTGGTCAATACCGATTTGCTTTTGCGTTTGTGCCGAGTGGTAAAAAAAAAACATTTCTTTGTTTTGATTGCGAAAGTGGTTGCCAAATAGCTGTGCTAGGGCTGACAGCCGCTCATATTCCTATGTAGAAATGACGAGTTCTCACCTCGCAGTTGTAAGGCCTCTCGCCCGTGTGTATGCGCATGTGGTGCGTCAGTCCGAACTTGTCGTGGAACGTCATGGGGCACTGTTCACACTTGACGGTTTTGTTCACGACGTTATGCCTCGTCGTGTGCCGTACAAGTGAGTGTTTCTACAATAGCACAAAAGGAAACTTTAGCTTACAAATGCAAAATCGTGTAGGCTACAAATTATACATAGGAATCACGGCTATTTTAAAAGTTTTTATTTAACTTGCAATGTATCTATGTAAGGATGTTCGGGTGGAATATTGCGACCCGATTTTGAAGCAGATATTCTCAACCGATTAAGATGAAGTTTTGTATGCACGTTTAGATTGGATGTCAATACACGATTAGTTGTGTGACGTCATTCTACTCGTAAATTCAATATGGCGGACGATCCGAGATAGCGGACTAACTATTTTTAATGCAATTATGTTAGTTACGAATAATAAAAAACTATTAGACGGATCACGATAATTATTTCACTATTAGAATGCTACATTATTCCACATAAGCATAGGCTATATTTTATACGGAAATTCCCAACGGAACGGATCAAACCGTGGTTAACCGCGGGGCTCAGTTAGTACTTAGATAAAATCTATACTAATACTAGCTGTCCCGGCAAACATTTGTTTTGCCGTAATAAGTTGCCTTTGTACCCCGTGCATTGGAAGAAATACAACTGGTAGATGCATAAAAAATAGATAGTAGCCTATTATCAGACCTTTCACCAGAAAATTTGGTAAAAATCGGTAAAGGCCGTTTCGGAGGAGTACGGTAACTAACATTGTGACAACATTGTGAGTGTCTAGGGATCAAGTAAGCTAGTCTAGTAATATTATAAAGAGGAAAGAATTGTATGGATGGATGTTTGTAACGAATAGAAGCTACTTGACGAAGGAACGAAAAAAAACGTGAGTAACACCGCGCGGTACAGCTAGTTACTTATAAAATCCATTAATTTACATACATGACTATAGGCCGATATAAATCGCCTCGCTGTCTTGCCTCTACATTACATTAAAATTTAAGCTAAAGTATGTTATGCTTAACATAGAAAATCATGGCGGACTTTGATTCCTCACAAATTATTTTTCTCGAACGTGCCAGAAAATGGAGCTGTCTAAATGGACCTCAAAGGCACGTGAAAGAAACGAGTCCCTATTATTCCATCGTAAGGTTGTTAACAATAAAGAAAGCTTACCCGAAAGAATGACTTATTACAAATATTACAAGCGAATTTACGTTCTCCATGTGTTAGCTTGTGACTGAAATAAAAGAAACAAAAGTTTAGTTGAAACACAGCTTCTTTCCATCTATTCATCATCAGCCACATGACGTCAACTGCTGGACGAGGGCTTCCTCCAATGAGTTCCATAATCATTTGGGGGGGAAATGCCAATAATTGCCAATCTATTGCTGGTGACCAATCGTCGCACAGTTCATTAGTTTTAATTTAGTAAAACACTGAAGGGAAGATGACAGTCCTCCATTATACCTGCTTTGTTATCCATTGTTAATGAATACCGAAATAACTTCGGGATTAGCATGAACACGATGAGAGCCGTGCGGGAGTAAGATTACGAAATTATGATAAATATAAAAATAATTTCCTCTATGAAAAAGACAAATTGATAGGCTACGCAAAAGAAAATTACGTTTTGCGAATGGAAAAATAAATGCTCAAGATTTCGGGAAAATAGTCGCCAGCCTAGTGACTATGAAGAAGTTTATTCAGGATACTCACGAATTAAGTCCTCGAGGACAGCTGAATGAAGCATTGCATTCTTCACATATAAAAGTCCTTTCTTTACTATGTCCCTGTATGTGTTTCGTCAATCTTGAGAGAGTAAAGTATTTCCTTGAACACATATCACATTCGTATTTCTTCTCACCTGTATAAAGCAGTAATGGCCTAATGAACGAGTGTGCTCCATCGTAAACCACATCGCTGCTTAACATCAGGCAGGATGGTGGTCAAACGCTTGTTCATAGTGATAAAAAAGACTTTGAAATGTTACGAAGTGAATAGGTAAATGTTTATACACGAGAATGTACGTAATAGAAAAAAGCAATAATTGTATGTAATTTTGCAGATGCCAACATAAAAATGGTTTTGTGATGCACTACGTAGCATCAGTAACAAATAACTAAAATAAAATAGTAAATAACAATATGTATTTATAAGCTTACCGCCTATCACGTTGGATTAATATGACGCTTGGTGTCTAAATTTATTTATTTAGCGTTCTTACGATAAACGTATAGAAAAATAACCACGGTGAAGAGTGATCAATAATACTTAATTTTAATCGGATGTGAAACATAATATAGTATGTAGGTATAATCATTATCATTACATAGCATAAAACAAAGTCGCCTCCCGCTGTATACCTATTATAATAACTTTCCCCAAGGAATAAAATGACAATCAGCTGACCGGTAATTTTGTATGTAGGAGTGATACTTTTTTGACATAGGTTCCTTGGGGAATATTATTTGATGTTTTGGACTTTCTCGAGTTTCCTCGGCGTTTTTGAATTAACATTGTAGATACAGAGTGTAAAATGATCCCGAACAATAGTCCTAGTAACGTTGTTGGTTTCGTCAATATGAACAATTTTTATTATGACGACAATGTGTCTATTTTATATGGATTTTATTTTTGCCTTTCACCGCATTGTCACCATAGTAAAAGTTTTTCATATTGACGAGCCCAACAACGTTTCTAAGCCCATTGCTCGGGGTCCTTTTACACGCAGTATACAGATGACATAATTACCGTGGTGCTGCAACAAGTGAGCCTTCAAGTTAGTAAAGGCATTGCCACATATGTCACACAATAATTGATTATTAACTTTAATCAGCTTCGGCCCTTTTATTTTTGTACCAAATGAAAATCCCAGATAAACGTGACTGATTTTGGATGGTTTTAGTGCTTTAGCGGGTTTAATCATTCTTTCTATGACGCCTGAAATAGAGAAGAATATAGGTAGGTACATTCCGATATTGGCCCTGTAGACCCGGGCGAAGAATAGGGCTACGGCGGATCCCCTGTATGTAGTAAGAGGCGACTAAAGGGAAGAAATAGGGGCTGTGGGTCGCGCGGGCAGGGGCCTACCTAGGGAACTACCTAGAACAACCCCTGAGGAAAGGCGGTAGCGAGGTGTGGTCCCCTCTTGCCGCCCAGCACCGCAAAGTGCAAAAGAAAGGAGGAGCTAAAATAGTCCCCTGCGCGTCTAAGGACGAGGGTGAGACCGGTGCGTTCTTTGGAGATCCCGGAGTCACCCGACATGCACCGCCGAAGGCCACCGGAGGGATTTTAGTCGGTGTGTGTCCGACATAACCCAATCACTCCCCTGGGCAGATCCCCATAAAGGATTTCCACTTCGAAAACAAAAATAAAAAAGGTACATTACGATACAAAATCCGTTATGGATACTCGAACGTCATTGCCTCTCTTTACCCGTGGTCCCATGATTCGAGTCATTAACTGGTGAACCCATGACGCTGGGAATTGTTTATTGATAGTAAAACGCAGTCGATACAAATGAAAGAAATAAAATAATGGACCATACATTTTATTTAATTACAAATAAAGCTATCTGTGTACCTAGCTTTATTTCTCGCTCATTTATTCTGAGGCATAACCCACCGAGATTTCGCCTGAAATCAATTCCATCAGAATATTTGTCATAATAAAATCATAATTCTCAATTGTTAATCTTATTACTTTTGATATTTTGCCCTTCCATTACACTTTGTCTCGGTGACATTGTTCGCGTTTTTTTATAGTTCGAGTTTGCGTTTATCGCTTTCATCATTTATTACCCACCTACCTCACTATTATTTATAGTAGGTTATGTATTAATTAAAACAATCCATAGTGTCATCGTTCATGGCTCGTTTATTTTTTTCAAAAATGTATGGGAAATGATGTAAAGAAAAGAGCGGTGAATGGTTTTCTAAAGAGCGGTATAAGACACCGTAACATCAAAAAGCGGTGCAACTATTGGCGTGACGGTAGTTACATACCAGTAAAACATTTAAGATAAATCAAGGATTCATTACGGCCGGCGGCTATGCGATATCCTAGGCTTGCTTTTTAAGATCCGAGAAGAAGAGAAGATGAAAGAATAAGTAATCCGTCATTTTGTAGCGGCGGCCAACTTGGATTTATTGTAGTGTACTGTATTCTACTAGTCGTGCATCGTTTAAAAATCTATTCTAGATGTCGCTATTTTCAATCCAACTCTCTCATTAATATTTTACTACATTAAGATCTTTATGCCATAGAAATAAATATACAAGGACCTATAAATCTTCAATTAAATAGAAAACAATTTTTTAGACTTCTACTGGCTACTTTTTTCTACTGGCGCCATCTATGTTATCTAACAAAAACAGGGGACTACACCTTGCTTCAGCCCCTCCTGAGGGGTTGTTCTAGGTAGACCCCTGACCTACAGCCCCTGTTCCCCCGTTAGTCACCTCATACCACAGGTAGGAGGTCCACCGTAGGCCTATTCGTCGCCCAGGTCTACAGGGCAGATGTATTAGTAACTACTGTAACACCATAGGTACATAACTACTTTTAGGAAATTGTATTTGGGTGCGAGAAAATAGTTCCTTACCTGTTTTCCGTAGCTTAATATCTTCTTTTTGTCTTTTTTTTTTCTTCCCTATATTGTTTTTCTTTTCCATTTTGTTTTTTATTTTCTTAGACCTCAGTGTGCGTGTATAAAACTCAAAGTCGTTGCTGTCAGATTGCGGGCTGTATTGATTGTAATCAACATTGGATATATAGTTATCATCATAGACATAATTATCATTTTCATCATCCTGAAATATATGTTAAATAAAAATATCTGTTGGATACTTTATTTATTCAGTAAAGTTACACAATAAATTATTACAATGTTTTCAAAAAAGCTCTTGACAAGCAAAGTTTTAATATGGGAGTGATAAGAAGTCACATAAATCAATAAACACTCATGCACATAAATAAACACAAACTGCACAGTTAGATTTTTTAGATTAAATTTTATTTTAGTTACATTTGTCTTCATATAATTTTCTTTACTTAAATGAAACCTGTTTAGTGCTTACTTACTATTAAAGTAGTAATAAAATTCAAATATATTTACCATGACATCATCTTCATCAATTATTGATTCAAGAAATTCGAATACAGAAATAGGCTTTTGTCCACAGTTGTTCTCAGTTTCAGTTATTTTCTTGATATTTGTATCATTGTACAAAATTTGGTTGTTGTTTTCAAAATCAAATTCTACTAATGGTTTTGTTACATTAATTTCCACTTCTTCCTTTAGTATACCTAATTGAAGTTTTACATCCTCTATGTTATTAAATTGTACCTTACTTATATTTGTTTTTTCACAACGTAATTTTGTGTCCGAGCTGAAAGTGTAGTTGGTTTTTTTTACAGTAGAATTTCAAAGGCAGGAGAGGGTATAAAGTCCAGTCTCAATACCACAAAACTCTAATGCTAATAAAAAAATGAATGTATACTTGAATGATATGAGATGAGATGAATGTATACTTAGAGTGTACCGCGAGCACCATGCCACTAAACAGCTGTGCTTACCAATTGCTATGCACTGGCTTTTCTCTATGGTTTGATGGTTGGATCACCATCACAACCAACTCAAATTTAACATAAGAGGTTGTTGAAAAGTTTCCAAACTCACCTTTCAATCATAATTTTAAAGTCATAAAATTCCTTCAGTTTTCGACGACATGTGTGACACATGGTATCAGGCAAACCATCGCCTTCGGATATCTGAAAATATTGAGGTTTTAGTAATAATTCATATACGTTATAATAAATTAAACACGTTAGACTTACTAATATAATACACAACAATACTACCCAATAGTTCACTAATAATTTGTTATGGTTTAGAAATATAAGCTGTTATTTTTCTTTAACCTTTGCAGCAGGAATATGTTTGTAAAGGATACGTTTTAAAACTTACTTTTACATTAGCCACTGCGGTTAGTAGTTCCGAGTACTTATTTTTATTTACATACTGAAAAATACACTGCAGATTTTTTGATTTGGCGGACACCAAACATAACCGACACTTTAGTGCACACATCTCACAATTACTATCGGCCTTTAAATACTTCTTAGTAAAATTATGGCAATTTCGATATGTAGCTATATTTTTGGTGAAGAGTCTCAGTTTTATTTTGTAAATAACATAACATTTTAAAACGATGGACTATAATACCTATATAAAACTCTCGTTATGACGTTTTAATCAATCACTAGATAGAGTATGACAGTAACACCAGTTTTTTCAATCAGACTTCAAACTGTACCTAACTGTACTTAAAAAATATGTGCGTTCGGAGGAGTTTTGGGTGTCTTGGTTAGAGCGAAAACAATTTTATAACTCCATCAGTCTGTCTCTTTTCAACCGAAATGAAAGTACTTTGTTACACAGAAAATGATATAATATGCTCTTGTTTTTACAATTCCATGTTTTCACTTGACTTGTTTGTAGTTTTGTACGCCGATACTTCGTCGTTTACGAACCCGTTTTGATTTTTTTTTGTTGGAAAGTAGATAAGTATTTCAAAGGTGATCCCATGATAAGGTAGTCACAGTCAGGGCTTCATGATGGCAGACCCGATAAATCGATGGGCAAGTTAAAAAAGTTGTGTGGTTTTACGAAACCACGGATCAAATTTTTATTCACATTATAGACATTTAACAAAAAATTTTTTAGAATAATATATTCCATTAAAGGTATAAAAATGTCCAAATGGCCTATGTCCAGCAGTGGACAAGTATGGGCTGATGATGATGATGATGAAAGGTATAAAAATAGCCTTATCAATCTTAATTTTATACTTGGAAAATTGGAATGATAATGGGAAATCATAAAAGTAGGCTAAGCCTCCAACTAACATTTTTATTGAACTCTGTGTTTTAGAATACGACATACATAATACTTAACATTTAATTTTAGATTATAAATATAATATATGAACCATCATGATTAAGACGAAGCTGAAAACTGAAAAATATTGTTTATGGTTGAGTCATTTTGACACTGCACGACCAGCTGTTTATTCGCCGCCATATTGACCTTGGCTGCTCTGATGAGCGCTTTTCACTTTATCCCTACTCCGCGGCCGACCGTCACGCGACATGCAACACAGACGTAAAAGTTTGAGACGATATAATAAAAGTTTCACTTTAAACAATCGTATGGGCGTGCGACTAGTACTGGTTGAAGTTCGTTCTTTTTCCTTTAAAATGGGGAATTTTCTTTGACGTTTTTCTGACAAGTTTTCGGGCGGAGAACTATCATTACTGTCAAAATTTGTTTTGAAAGAAAAGTGTCAGAAAAACGTCAAAGAAAATTCCCCATTATTGTCCTGTTTTATACTGAAAGTCTCAGTTTGAATTACAAGTCTATAGGGTAGTACATAATTGTAAAGCGATAATTCTCTCTAGCCGTATCCACAGGGATGAAAGTTGGGAATTGCTGTCCTAGCTGTCATCTGGGTGACAATTCGTGCCAACTGTTCCTTTTGGAGGATAACTAAGACTTTGGAGGCTGACTGACTTATATTGGGGACAATAGGAAGTCTGCTTCTCGTATGTTACCGACGGCGAAGAGGTGTAACACTTGTCATTACTTAGGTGTTTTGTTCTCGGACGAATCTGTAGATAGGTACAATACGTTAAATTATAACCCGACCCTCTCAAAAAGGCTTAAAAAATAATTAAATCGAAAGGGGACTCTCTTCAAAGTACGTGCCTATCAAGAACCTGTTAATTTTAGCGAGATAATTTATGTAAACAAATAAAATTGGTTATTTAATGCGTGTACCTATACTTTTTAAGACTGTTTAAAAAATTATTGGTTTACATAATTCTTTCGCATTATACAGTGATACCTATTATTTAATTCACCGAAAATCAATATAAGTCACATGAGCGATGTAAAAAAAATCTATGAAATTCTAATAAACTCTTGTTAAAAAAGTGCATTTTAAAAACACTTCGTCTGAGTTTCCTAAGGAAAGTAGGTATACCTATAACACAATTTTTATCTTTACCTATCTTTAAACGAGCAATTCTTGTATATATATA
>SJJU01019328.1:0-13226 GCA_012932125.1 Conopomorpha cramerella
CTTAGTTCCCCACCCGAAAATATTTATTCACCTTCAGAAAGACCATCAACTTCTGTTCTCCTTAATGTTCCTGGACCATCTTCTAAATGCCCCCCTAAGAAAACTAAATGCTCCGAAATCAGAAATCTCCGTCCGGGAAATAAAACATGTTATTTAGATTATATGTCTGACGACGAGTTAACTTTGTTGAATGCATTTGGCGATGCAGGAAGCTCAGATGAGTGGGAGCTGGCAGAAAATGGCACGAGGATAAAGACAATTTCTTTGGACGCCGAAGAAGAGTTTGTAGGCGACAAAGCAAAGAAAAAAGTTACCAAAAATAAAAGGAAAGAAACTGCTCAAAAACGATTATCTGGGCAGCAGTATACAAAATCT
This sequence comes from Conopomorpha cramerella, assembly GCA_012932125.1. Classification (NCBI taxonomy): domain Eukaryota; kingdom Metazoa; phylum Arthropoda; class Insecta; order Lepidoptera; family Gracillariidae; genus Conopomorpha; species Conopomorpha cramerella. The sequence goes on from SJJU01019328.1 coordinate 376, forward strand.
AATGGAGTAGTATGCGCGGCAAAGAAAGTGCAGCCAAATCCTTGTCAACAAAAAATGTGGTCATAACTGCGGAGAAGTAACTGAAGAGAGGAGGCTTAGCATTTTTAAGCACTTCTGGAGCTTAACAGAGCAAAGAAGGAAGGATTGGATAGCCAGCTTAACTCAAAAAGTTAATATTCAGCGAAAGAGAAGTAAGGATTCCGAAAAACGCAGTGTGACCTACAAATACAACATAACAGAAGGTGAATCCCATCGACAAGTTTGCCTGCAATTTTTTATTAGCACAATTGATGTGTCGCACAGATATATAAATTACACGGTCTCCAACTGTGATCAGTTTGGCAGTGCTAAAGAATCTCAGAAAGGAAAAAGTGTGCCTCCTAATAAAACCAGCTGTGATGATATTACATCAGTTGAAAACTACATAAAAGCTTTACCGGCAGTACCATCCCATTATTGTAGAAAGGACAGTACCCGAGTATACCTTCCAGCGGAGTATAAAAATCTTGCTAATTTATACAGGAAGTATAAAGAACATCGCAACTTTCAAGGATTGACATTTGTATCGGAGAAAACTTTACAATGTTGCCGAACCATTGAATCAATTCAAATGATTTTTTTGCTTACGGGATACACATACATGACAGTTGATTCTGCACATGCAACTATTGAAAACCACGTCAAAAATTCAATTATATGGGGTCCTTCACAATGGTACCCAGTTTTTCAAACAGTCAGACAAAACCCAAAGCGACTCATAAAGACTTTAAGAAATGGGACAGACTGGCAGACAAATACTTTGTCGGAAACCTTGTGGGTAAAATCAGCAAAATACGTGTTGTGACTTTCAAAAAACACCGCACAACAGCAACGATCAAGTACTCAATGGACCCACAAGCACCAGTACATTGCATAGAAATCGCATCAAAAACGAAGTTGCTCGAGTTACCGGATTGCTATTCAACACCTCTCCATATCTCAGAAAATAAACACAAGGATTTAATGAAGCTCTGCTCAGACGATGTAATACCTCAACAGTTTCAGTCAGAGTACTGGGCTTTAAATTACAACAAAAAGGTAAAAGATACTCTGGCTGACACTGACATCGAAGATGACATTGACTTATACTGACTGGTCATTCCATTGCATTGCATTGTGGTGACTTTTTGTATTGTTATTTTTTGATATTTTTGTATAAAGGTAGGCTCTTCATTCTTTGTAGTACTCTTACCCATAGACTTTGTAATTGTGGTTAAACCTACCGTTCTTTATCTTTACTTGGTAAAGGAACCAGGCCGCGACAGACCATACGATTCCAACATGCACCATTACTAGTTTCTTACGATATAATTACGGCACATCATCGTAAGAATTATTCATGTAGGTACTTATCTACGTATTTTGTTTCTCTATTGTCCATTGTTGTTATGCTTAATCTAATTATTGATCTCTGTAAACCTAACTAGGTATTGCTACAAAATATTATGACTGAAATTACAATTATTGTTAGAACCTATGAAAAAATTTACGTTCCTATTGTTACTATTATAGTTATATTTTAATAATATGACCAGCTGTTTACTAATACTACCTACTTAGTACCTATAGTTACTTACTTTGTTCAAGAAATTTAAAACGAATAAATTTCAGACATTTTGTAATAGTGATAAAAATTTTGTATTTGTCTGAGGTTAGCTAGCACAATTATCGCAAATCATTATAAACCCTTAATTTTGATTAAATCGATAAAAAGCACGCATTATAACGCTTACCAATAGTTGTGAAAGCTGGTCGTCTTAATAACTACCTAGTTACCCAAATAGTGCTTAGACGTATGCTTTATTAAAAGATCCTATTTATATTACTATTTAAAAAAAAATTAAGGCTGATTAATGTTAAGAGTTAATTTATTAGCTACATTCGTAAAAATTAAGGTTGATTAATGCTAAGAGTTAATTTAGTATGCTACATTCGTGTGCCTTATTTTAGTTATTTTGGTGTTCCTATTCCTCCAGTTAACGCCAGGAGCACATCAGTTAGTTATGTTTGGGCTATCTATCTACCTAAGATTCCAAGTACCCTTTTAGACGTTTTTTTTTGTAATATGTTAATGAGAGATAAATATCTGTTACAACAGTGATTACTTACCTGCCTACATTATCGTCTGTCACTATGTACCAATTTTGTTTTCTATTTCAAAATAAAAAAAGATTTATTAAAAGTTTTAAAAATGATATTTTTTTAACATCAACTGAATCCACCTTAGCCTAATTGTAAAGTTAGTCAAATTTCCTGGATTGCTTAGCTAGATGAGCAATGAAAAAGTAACAGCAAAGGATTTTCTGATCATTTTTCTGTACTTTGTAATGCTAGGATGCGGTGGCACTGTTTCAGACATGTACGGCAACACACAATCTATAGTTAAAAAACATTTTCCTACACGTAAGTTATGTTAAACCCGCCCAAAGTGTTCCATAATCTGATTTCAAGGGCAAATCATGGTGGTTATGATGCTATGTTTTTATGGAAGATGTCATTTGGTCAATATTTCCAGCGTGCTCTTTTCATGAAATCTGTTGGATGTCCTTTTTTCCTCTTTTCGTACGCAAGCAGGATGGTCGAAGTACCAAACTTCTTTATTATACAAACGGCCTACAATGTTACTTATCACATATATCCTTAGGCTTGTTTTGTTGAACACTGTGCATTACGCCATATTTCTTTTTTCCGTGAAGCTATGAGTTGTGATTTATCCTTCTTTGCCTTGATTACGTATAAAAGTGTCATGTCCGTAATGCGCTATTACCAATTGGCGTAAAGATCTCCGTTGTACTTTGTGCTTCCCTACTTTTCGTATTAGATTTTATCAGATGTCACTTATGCTGTACTACTGCGTCGAATAAATAAAGCGATTGATGTAAGCGACATGTAACTACTAAAAACAAAAACGAATCACTACATTAACGGTGGAAATAACTGCCCCGAGTTTTACTGATTCTAAAACTGTTTTAATTTTTAGAAAATCTTAATAAATGTACAAAATACAGGGATTTTTGTAAAATTTCAAACTTTAAACAGCTCCCCTGAACATTTACGTTTTTGTCGCTTATCCCCTACTGCCTTTCAACCGTCGATATTTGCATGCCACTTGTTTTGTCCCATTCAAATTTGGTTCGGTTCCAACAATGGGATCTATGAAAACCACAAATCTGTGTAAAATATTGACGGTTGAAGTCGGTTGCTTTTTCTGTAAAAAAAAAAGTGCGGGAAAACCTGACTATTGTTAGAAATATAGCTACGTACGTTGATTATAATTTTGGTTTCAAAATGGCAGTAGGCAGACACTGTATACGTAAATACGTGAGGTAATTATGTGCCTAAATATAATTTTATAAAGAGCAAATGTGTTATTAAGGGCGTTAAACTGGTATACTTTGAGGTTAGCTACGTCCCACGGGAAAGCTCACTCTAGGATTAAAAGTTCTATGATTTCTTGCGCACGTGTAACTCAAATTACGTAATGATCTTAAGCGAATGTTAGCTTCTTCAATAATATAAATTTAACTATTATTAGAAATATGAAAGTTTGCGATTATATGAAAATAGCTTTCTGTTCTTCGGTATAAAGGAATATTTTTGTCCTTCGGGAATATCATTTTTTCCGGCATAAAAAGAACCCTATTATTTAAACCAGACTTCTAAGTCTGGTATACGTCTGCAAAATTTCAAAGCAATCGGTTCAGTAGTTACGGCGTGAAAGCGGAACAAACAAACAAACTCACTTTCCCATTTGTAATATTAGTAACATGTGAAGTGTGAGTGTGCAAGCTTGTTAAGTCTTCACGGAACAATTACTTTCTGAACGGATTTTAATTGAACTTTGTGTAGTGATGGCATATAGAGGGTAGGTATATTTTAAAACCGAAATTTTAATGGAAACGATTGTATAGAAATAAGCACTAAAACTTATTTTTTTTAACCTAACCATATTCAATTTAAAATAACGAAGTTCGTCATTAATGTCAACAGGTTTAATTAAAATAACATGTACCTATTCTAAACAAAAACGATTACTTGTCTAAGTTCCCGATGTTTTTAATAATTTTAATGTTTCTTTTTTTGTTTCAGGTAAACTCACTGACACTATGAATTAAAAACATGGATGAATCGAATAAATCCAAAAGGTAATTATCTTTAATACTTTCATAGACGCAGAAGTTTTCTTGGTGACACGCCCGCCCGGCCTTTCTTTTATTCAAAGCTCTCGTCAATCACATTTGTTATCTATCTATTGACTAGCGTGATGGACTCGAAATAATAGATACACACTTCACGCCTTTTAATCCCAAAGCGGGGAAGGCAGAGGCACTTGCTAAAGCAAATGCCCGCGGTTCACCGAGCGTATTTAACCCAACGTGATGGGGGGTGAGCAATCTACATTAGAATATTTTGCTCGTGCCTTATCCTGTATAAAAGGCCTTTAACATCAGAAGATTTTTCTCTTACGCTCGAAAAGCAAGCTCGCCAGGCGTATCTCGCCTAAAAAGTATCGCCTGTTTATACACAGGAAAGTGTAATGAAAATCGAATACTAGTTCTTAAAGGAGAGTTTATGTTTACACCAAACATTTTCTTCTGCTGTCATATAACACGGTTCCAGTTTTTCGAACAGGCGTGCATATTTTCTCGCATTTCGAGTACGATACTCGTACGTATTGTGTAGACCCTTCGAGATTTCTCTCGCCTTTTAAATTTCACCCGTTCGAGTCGAGAATCTCTCCCTGTCTAAATGGTACTTAAATACTTGCGGAAAGTTTAAACAATGTGACGTATTTATAAAAAGTTTAAACGAACTAGTTGACGAACATTAATAACTTACTGTTATATTTTTATGGTACTAACAAATTGGCAGTAAATTAATTCTAATCATCATCATCATCAGCCACATGAAGTCCACTGTTGGACGACGGCCTCCCCTAATGATTTTCATGAACATTTGGGGGAAATGCCAATAATCGCCACACTTGGCAGGCGGGTTGACGATCGCAGTGGAGTTGTAGTTTAGCTCACAGAGACCTGCTGCCCTTCGTCTGGAGAGTTCAATTGGTCGTTTCTTACGACCCTCATGACAGGAAAAGTTGGGCTGGGGTGGTGACACATGTATTATATTCACCGTCTAACGCCTAATTAATTGCAAAAGAATGATAAAAAAAATACATACATATATAATTAAAAAGATATGTATTTTTGCCCGCCGTAAAAAGTTAAAACTTCATTTAATTAGTTTTTAAAGACTTAGACCAGTGTCCGTATTTGGCGTACTTTTGACCAGTTTTGAAACCGGCACTAGAACAGTGGTCGTAATAACTGTTCTAACGTTATAAGTACCACCATTTTAATATGCAGAAATAATAGAACACCGACAGCGTCGGCAGAATGTCAGGCTATCCAGGTGTCCTGGCAGACGTTTTCCTGTTGCTAATGAATGCACTGGATCTAGGACACAACTCATTGTTAGGTGTCGACGTTGTTCGGACTATTCCAGTACTCTAGAGGTACAGTCAAATGCGTTATTGTATGAAACTGCTGTTCAATTAGAGCTTTCGTACTGTTCATCAGATTTGAGAGACGAAAGAAACGAATGCACGTGTCTATATTTCGGGAATGTCATTACTAAGATACTACTTACTTATCACAATACAAGAACTAATGATGTTTTAGTGACACAGGAAGTGTCAGTGTTAATTTAGGACATTTCTAACACTTTCTTCAATTTAAGAAACTGATTTACACAGTGAAGGTATATGAAACGAACGTTTTTTGAATTTTTATATAAAAAAATATTATGTACACTTTTAATTAGAGAAACTGCATTTGTACTTAAGATAGGACGTAAATTAGTTTCCAAAGTGCAAATAATATTGCTCGACCGAACCCCGAAACTCGGGAGTTTGCAACTCGTTCAACTGTAAAGCAACCGATAGCGTAATAGCACATAAACATCTTCATAATATAGGCCCATTTGCACCAGCATTTCCTTCATTCAAAGAGACCAGCTTAAAAACGTTCGCGTTTCTACAACGGGCAAAGTAAGAAGGGGATTAAAGTTTGAAGCTATTTATGATAGCGGCCTCCATTTCGATGTAATTTAACGGAAGTTGATGACAAATCGTTGTGACCGATCACAGGCTGGTGACCGAGCTCGGCCGTCGGGATAAAAGTGACATGGTGGATGAAAAAAGGTTGACGACACGTGAAAAGGGCGATGTGACATAAAAAAAAACATTGTAGCAACTACAGCACATGTAAGAGGAATTTTTAATAGGTTGTGGTATGCTTTTGAAGCAATGTTGGAATTTTCCCATGACATATTTTGGTCCCTGATTTTGTCATTAATGTCTTTGGATGACTGAACTAGGAAGCGTTCATTGGAAATTCCCCGTTGTATATTTAGTTATAATTGCTACCGAGTATAAAACTTGCTTTCCGCTCTCTGTCCTTATGTATGACTATATCTTTAAAACTTAGCAACGGAATTTTATGCGGTTTCCTTTATCACATAGAGTGATTCATGAGGGAGGTTTATGATATATACTAGCGTATGATAGCAGAACAACACGGTTTTTATTGTATATTGGCAAAACAACGTTTGCCGGTTAATTTTGTATATGTAATGTTCAATTTTACTTATACCTGTTGCGTATTTTAGTCTCAGCTGTTATTTTAAAGAGTGAAAACAGTTTATAACAATGGACGAGTTAGGGTTTTTTTTATCACTATGAACAAGCGTTTGATCACCATCCTGACTGATGTTAAGCAGCGATGTGGTCTACGGTGGAGCACACTTGTTCAGAACGTACCTATTCACCCGCGACTTGAAGACCTTCAGACTGTACTGCGCAGGAAACACATCGGGTACTGTTTTTTGCGATCATTTCGCCAATGAGGCATTTTTAAACTAATGTTCGTCTGTGACGTAGAGATCACTACTAGTTTCTGTGGGCTCACGCCCTGTTACGTTGGGTTAAATATCGCCTTGGTGAACCGTGGGCATTGCCCTAGCAAGCCCCTCTGCCCACCGCGATTAAAAGGCGTGAAATGTATATTTTTTTTTATTTCTTTCAATATTGATTGAAGTTGTTGCAAGAAGTTTCGGTCAAAGAGTGTTTAATTGATGATAAACAGAACAACGTAGCGTCATCTTTTGAAGCAAAAAACGAAATAAAAAAAAATGCATCATTATGTTATCGGTGGTAAGTAATTATTACGAGCGATATTTAGCGAGCGTCTGTGGTCTAGTTGGTCGGATAGTTGACTTGTAACCGGGAGGTTGCGGGTTCAAGTCCGGCTACTGGACGTGTACCAATGGGACTCTTTTTCAGAGCCTTTGTACACACGCAATGCTCGTACGGTGAAGGACAACATCGAGATGAAACTCGCACACCACAAGGTGTGTGTACCCTATAACGGCGTTGGGCTACACCTCCTGTCACGTTGGGTTAAATACGCTTGGTGAACCGTGGGCATTTGCTTATTAAGCAAGTGCCTCTGCCTACCCCGCTTCGGGATTAAAAGGATGAAGTGTATTATTTTTTTATTTCTTTCAATATTTATTGAAGTTGTTACAAGAAGTTTCGGAAGAGTGTTTGATTGACGATAAACAGAAAACCGTAGCGTCATATTTTGAATAAAATAGCAAACGAAAGAAAAAAATGCATCATTATGTTATCGGTGGTAATTAATTGTTATTGCGTTCATACTATACATGATCTCGATACGATACGGAAGAAAGCCAAAATGATACAAATGTGGACACTCCTGTAAACGGCATGTCTTTAATTACCTTTTTTTGTTGAATATGCTATGGAGGATTGACCACGAAGGCTTGCTGCATCGTCCAATATTAAAATTTATTTATTGAAACATATCGTTTAATTCAAATTCCTCTACCTATTTCGGAATTCATCAACGGTACACTACCAGTGTGATTCTTAACTGCATGTGGTAAGGTTTATGATAAACTGTGTTTTATATTGATGTTGTGTATTGATGTATTCTGCGAAAAAAAATTGAGGCAATTATGTCTCTGTGTGTTTTTACTGTGTGAAAAATCCGCTTTAGATTTTTCGTTTAAAGTTTTTAATTGCTGGGTATGATAGGATATTTTAACAACTGTGTCGAATGTTTTATTTATTTTTACTTCATAACCTTACACTATAGTGCTGATACTAAGTTTTCCCCTACTATATTATGCATCTATTACACATATAAACCTTTCTCTAGAATCAGACAACGACTTGCCGGAGTCTGTGTTTCCTGCGCAGTACAGTCTTAAGTTCTTCAAGTCGCGGGTGAATAGGCACCTAATGAACAAGTGTGTTCCATTGTAGACCACATCGCTGCTTAACATCAGGCAGGATGGTGGTTAAACGCTTGTTCATAGTGATAAAAAAAAACATTATGTCTATAAAAAGAATAAAATCCCTCGCGTAAAGTTTTATAGATGTAACACAGCGGGAAGCGACTATGTAATGATGCGAAGTATTATACAAAGTTTTGAGGAAATGTTAGGTGGAAATTTCAAGGGCTGGTCCAGATAGATTATACTCGTACCAAATAGTGCTATCTAAGCATTTTTATTTTTTTATTGTTTAATCTGCTGCGGGACGCGAGCTCTCCGAGCTTACAACGAAGTTGCTTAAAAAAATGTGTGCGTGTACTAGTGTACACACGTAAGAAGTGAAACTTCTTTATGGCCTTATTTTTCGCAAAATGATCTACATGCAACTTTCCAGAAATTGGTTAAATAAAGTTAAATTTAGTCAAGAGCTATTGAACCCTGGGAGTAACAATTGTCCTGTAAGGATAGAAATTTGTATACTTACGATTTATAGCATGCTAAGAACAATAGCCATGACCTGGCAGGCGTCAGCCCTGCACGTCACCAGGCCCTTTATTTTTTGAACTGTCAAGTATATTGACTTGTAAAACTTGTTCCTGTAAGTTTAAAAATTTCATAGAATAAACTTTATTTATTGTAAATCTTAAAAAAAATTTGACAGGCGATTACAATGAGCAGAAGTACATGACAGGAGCATTAAAAAGAGCACAGTTGATGAGGTAAAAAAAACTTTGTCCTGTATAGTACAAATTTAAATATGATTTTAAGTGAACGTTTTAGAATAAATATGTACAATGCCAGGCAGTTTTGAACAGCATAAGACCTTGACAGGCGAGAAATAGAAGAGAAGAAAGAAAACATTTTTGAGATCCTAGAGAAATTTGTATGTCAAATGTATGGTTTTAAATGTTCGAAATTAAATAATGCACGCTATGAAAAGTTCCTAGCGACATATAACACAAATAATTCGAAAGTGTTCATGAAAAAAGTCAAAGGTTATGATTCGTCTAATCTACCACCGTGCCAACGCGAACTACAACAACAATTATTGAGAACTGCATACATCACAAATTTCTGGCGAAATTGTCATTTGAAAGAACCAACAATTCTTACCCCAGAAAAGAACGGTTGGAACTTAATTGATAGTGGTTATGAGTTCAATTGGTTTGAAGGGAATACGGTTCCTTCTTCAATGTACGACATACTTTTACAAGGGCCTACTAATACTGCTACAGCACAATCGACTGAAACTGAGGAATACATTTCAGGTAACATACAATCATTTTATTCAGTAAGATTTAATATACGGTCCTATATAATTAAGTTTGGTATTCAATTCTTAACAACCTTATTGATTTATTAAAATACTTTTTTTTACTATTTTCAGAAGACGAAAACGTTTCTGAAGAGTCAGATGATGATGAAAACAGTGATAGTGACATGTCGAATGATGATGAAAATGAATGATAAAACTAATGTAAATTGTATCAAACCTAATAAAATATATTGCATTTAGTGTATGTATTCACGCTACGCCTCTCACTCGCACGCCCATAGCAGCTTTCCCCTCGCCTGTCAAGGTCTTATGCTGTTCAAAACTGCCTGGCATTGTACATATTTATTCTAAAACGTTCACTTAAAATCATATTTAAATTTGTACTATACAGGACAAAGTTTTTTTTACCTCATCAACTGTGCTCTTTTTAATGCACCTGTCATGTACTTCTGCTCATTGTAATCGCCTGTCAATTTTTTTTAAGATTTACAATAAATAAAGTTTATTCTATGAAATTTTTAAACTTACAGGAACAAGTTTTAAAAGTCAATATACTTGACAGTTCAAAAAATAAAGGGCCTGGGGACGTGCAGGGCTGACGCCTGCCAGGTCATGGCTATTGTTCTTAGCATGCTATAAATCGTAAGTATACAAATTTCTATCCTTACAGGACAACCGTTACTCCCAGGGTTCAATAGCTCTCCAGCTAATTAGATAAAGTTTAAACAAAAGGATTTTATTATCATAGACATTAATACAAATAATACAATTATTTCACTTTAACTTTTTGCTACTAAGATTATTACAGCATTTCATTAATTGTAATAGAATTATTACTATTATTGTCATCGTTATTATTATATATTATGTTATTATTATATTTATGTAATTAATGGCTTATGGCAACTGAAATATGAAATATATGGTTTATATTCCACGAAATTTAGTGACCGAGTAAAAACTCCATCAATTGTAGCTATTGCGCGTCGCCGCGCTCGTCGCCGCTGTCGGCGTCGCTGGCGCTCGCGTAACGGTAAAAATGTGACGCGTAACCGAAAAATGTGACGGTATTTTTTTTCCAACGCCGATAAAGAAGATTCACTTCAAAAATGATATTTTTTGTGTACTCTGAAAGAGTTCATAGAGAAAATAATAGTTTATTAGTTCACATAGTTATACAGGATGGGACCGCAACACGGTCTGAAAAGCCCAACTTAAACATACAGAAATCATAAAGTATAAATGGTTAAAATTTGTCAAAATAATGCTTCCTAAGCGATTACTTGCGATGATAGTGTGTTATGATTAGTTCATTGATTAAAAATTACTAACTTTAAATCCAGTTTATTACAAAACCATAAAGTAAAAAATAGTACAACATTAGGCCAATTTTAGATTGATGTTAAATAGCCAAAAGGCCCCACGCTGTATATGGAATTATTTAGTATGTTTTAAGAAGAGTATTTCATTATTCTCGTTTTAGATTACTATTTGTTCAACAGCATTACGCATGCGTGTGTAATTAAATAATTATTTGTGATTTAAGCCATGATATTCATAAAGACTAGAACAGACTGTTCTAAGTTATATTTTGTTTAACTTTTTACGGCCGACAGTGTTGATTATACAATTTATTTTTTTATACAAAATAAAAATTTGCTTTTTTATAATGCTACTAGTGGATGCCCGGCGATTTTATTTGCGTAGTTTTAATATTTATAAAAACTATATCACTATTTCATAACACCCTATATATAACGACACGTCCCACAGGATCGAGATGAAAAGTATCCCATGTCCGTGTCCTGGTCTTAAGCTACTTCCTCACCAATTTTCAACCTAATCAATTGACCCGTTCTTGATTTATAAATAGTGTAACTAACACACCACGACATCTCAAAATGGGACACTGTTGAAATAACAATCTTATTACTATTAGTAAGGATTCTTTTCACAATAACAAAATATTGTGAAATATCGCGTTGTTGCAGTAAATTAGCAATATGTAAATTGGAATTAACTTACTTAATTTTTATTTTATTTGGATTCACAAACAACAAAACAACTGAATAAAACTTAGAAAGCTATAAAATGAATAACAATTTGAGTATATTTGGAAGCACCATCAAATTTTGAAACTAACCCTCCTGCCAACTGAAACTCGGAACTGCATCAACCAATCACAGTCCAGCGCTGGTCCACTATAAGGCCACTTGAAAACACATGTAAATTAACTTGCATAATATGATATTTATTCACCAACAACGCAAATGTAATCGGCATTTAGTGGAACATGACTTTGAACCATCTTTGTACGAAATTTCCTTCAAATTAGGTTCAAAATTATACTGGTCGTTAAGTAACACATATGGCTTCATATTTTGTACCGAAATGTTCTTGTATAAATGCTTTTATGTTATGCCAAATTCTCAAACTGTAACATGTTAAGATAAGCTTTTTTAGCTCTGATTTTCTTCTCTAATACTGGCCAGTTTGTACAACTTGTGTTGACTAAATCTGTCTGTTATTAGCTAAAAGGATTTCAGAGCTAGTTTGAGTATGGATATTTCATACCTCCCAGGATTTTATTAATTTTGTATAGTTTGTAATGTCCATGGATACAGCTTGCTAGTCGTTTAAGCACAGGAAACAGCCTGGACAGTTTGTTGCGCTTGAATTTCGAAAATGAACCGGAATTTTAATTTGGTGTTGCGAGTTAGTTCATAAGTTTTGTAGGATAGGCAATGTTGATAAAATATTGGTTTTGCAAGATAAATTTTAGATGAAATAATCGTTAGTGAAGTTCTAAGGTAAGTGTACTATTTAGTACGTAGTTCAAGAATACGGTATATCCTTTTGTTTAGCCAATATATAATAATTTTCAGGAGAAAAACGATCACTATATTATTCAATTTCAAAGTATAAGCTAGATGTTCCCCATCGGTAATTTATCCAGTAATTTTCTCGTTCAAATGGAAAATTCGAAATAAAATATATACTAATCGTTTTATTCGGTTGTATATGTTATGTTATTGTAGAATCCTTTGACAGTTAGTATTTACGTAAAAGAATAATAAACATCCATTGACATTTTCGCGTACGGTCGGCCAAATATCTGGTCTACCACCTTTAGGTTGAAGTTCGTGTGTATGTCAACAAACAATAAGGTTGATTT
>SJJU01019337.1:0-13592 GCA_012932125.1 Conopomorpha cramerella
AACTGTCTTATTCCAGCGATCCAACACCAACAACCTCGCCCCTCCTGCCGCTGCTGTGGCGGCCGAGCCGGGAGCCGAACCCGGTAGCACTGGTGCTGGACCGTAACCTGACAACTGATCATATGTGGGACGAGTCCTCCGTCCAGCTTTGGGAGCGAGCCTACACCAAACATCGAAAGAGGAAGTACACTTGGACAGACTCTAATACGACATCCGAAGACTTGTACCTTCAGAGAAAGAGTATATGGAATGCGACGAGTAAGGAATCCAAAGCGAAAGACACACAAGCTGTGAAGAATCTCGTTGATATGCAGTCACGGGACAAACACCAATTACATTCGAAGGGTAGATAGCTGTAGAGAGATGTAGATAAATAATAAATTTTTCGTTGAGCAATTTTTACTCACAGAGAGTCGTTTTCTGTGCAATATAAGGCTGAAAGTTACATGTATTTATCATACCCATATTATGCATACAAAAGGAAATTATTGCCTGAATATTGTCATTTATGTATGCCTACTTACTTAAGTTATTTATCACAGTCACAGTTGAAAACCTCTAAATAAGTATGTGCAATATTTTATTGGTGATTTTTGCGAGGTACAATTATAGCTAACAGACTTATATTTTAATCTATGGTATATAGTATCTGTATTTTATATAGTAGCTAGTATTAGAAAAGGTTACCGTAATTTGGTGACATATTATTCTAGTCCATAGTAGTCGCAAATAATTCTTATAAATGGTGTAAGTGATAGGTATTATTATGAAAATACGCAGTTTTTATGTAGAGTAACTAGCAGTACAGACATAGGACACGTCTTAATATCCTAAGGTCAAATATCTTTGTAGTAACAAAAGGTTTTTTATCTACAGTCATCGTCTCAAATCTTATACTATCTCTTTCTGACGTTAGTCTGACCACAACTTCTATAGCGCGCCTTAGGTAATGCGCGGGGAGGTGGGGAGTGGGCAGGCCGTCGCCGCCGTGAGTAATGACGCAACTGTCCCCCCGCCCCCGGCCTCCCCGCACAGTACCTGAGGCGCGCTATAGCTGTTTCGGTCAGGAAACAACGCTAGAGCACGAGAACTAAGCTTAAATAACGTTTTATAGCCCAATGAGGAGATTTCTTTTAAAAAATAAACCACGAAAGAGCGAGACCGAAGACGAACTATCAGAGAATAAAGTTAAGCACATCTCTTTCGTTTTCCTCTATATTTGATATCTCAGATAGTTTTATTTTTAGAAAACTTCTCATTGTATTTACATAACAATGTCCAGTCAATATTACTGCTAATTATTGTGCATATTTCCCGAGAATGTACACTGAAGTTGGTATTTTTTGCGAAATAATGTGCCTCTATTATAAACTTAAGTATTTACAAAGAATAGTGGAATAATAGATAAGTGCAGATAAGAAATTAAATACAAATAAAGTATTTACATAAAACTTTATCGGCTGATGTTTAATTTCATTCCTGGGTTGTTAGATCTACCGACCTAATATTGCAGTGTAGTAACGGCGAATAGAATAGGTACATGTGTCACCAGCCCAGCCCAACCTTTCCCGTCGTGGGGATCGTAAGAGGCGACCGAGGGACCTCAGAAGGACGGGCAGCAGCGCTCTCTGTGAGTTAAACCACAACATCTCTACGATCTACAACCCTAGAAGGGTAATAAGCATAGCTCAAGCATAGCCCAAGCATAGCTCAAAAAGGGACCTCCCCTTTTAGTACCCAAAATCCAACTTTAATTGTCGATAATTAATTGGCTCTAATATGGCCGGCCCATTGCCTCTTCAGCTTGCTAAACAGATGAGCTACGTCGATGACTTTGCTTCTCTGTCGGATCACTTAATTTCTGATTTGAACCCTCAAAGAAACGCCGAGCATAGCCCTTTCCATAGCACGCTGGAAAGGGCTATGCTTGACCGTAGAACGGATGACCGTTGGGGCAAACGATTTCTCGAGTGGAGACAAACGCAGTGTAGGACGCCCTCAGGCAAGGTGGACTGATGATATGCGCAAGATGGCTGGCAGAAGTTGGATGCGAGAAGCCGAAAACAGATCACAGTGGGCTGCATTGGAGAGGCCTTGGTCCGCAGTGGACAATATGGGCTGATGTGATAATGGTGCCTACAGTACCTTCTTACGAGTGACAACGAGATTCTGTAGCCTTCTGTTGAGTTAATTACCTTGATTTGCAATCGAGGTTTTTGGATTGCCTCTTTTTACGTGGGGAAAATTCCGTTATACCCCATCCGCTGGCGGGTGACAACCGGCCGGGGTTATGTGGGACCCGACTACACCCCCGGTGTACCACTCGCGCGACGCCGGGGCCTCCGCGAACGACTTAGCCACTGCATTAGGGCGTTTGTGGATACCTGGACCCGGTTTGAAACGGGTGTCCTATTGGATCCCTCTTTTTCAGAGCCATATGTAAGTAACGCAGCGCTTGCTGTAAAGAAAACATCGTGATGATTGCCAGATGGTTGTGGAACAACTATATGCGCAGATACTCACCTATACCAATGTCTGAACGCTGAATTAGGTACGTAGGTACTACCGCATACACATACCATGACACCTTCCCCCTTGTTTCCAAAAAGCGCTAGGCAAGAGTTACAGTCTCATTCTACCAAAACTTTAAAAACAACACCAAAGAAAATATAACACAACAGTGACAACTATGTCAGAATTACTAAAAATATGATACAAAATAAAGTGGTATGGATAAATGAGTCCTAATCCTCCACAAGCCTACTACTAACCCCTTTCGCTTCATCTGGTTGTACAGAAATATAGTTATAATGAGTACGTACCTATATCTAGTTTATGTCTGCTATAAATCTAACCTACAACACTAACACCTACCTTTTACATGTATACACTTATTGTAAATATTTTCGAAATACGGATATACTTCTCGATACCCTCGCCCCTTTGAATAAGTCTTAAAATTGTTAAAATCTTAACTAGTTAAAAACTAATTATCCAGTCTTTTGTTTGTATGTACTAATTTGTGGGATGGTGTAGTTGGCTGTACATTTGTCTCATATTATGTACCTAAAATTTGTAAAACCTACCTTGTAATGTACAACTGTTTGCTATCCAAAATAAAATAAAATAAATAAAATAGTTACATTCATACATCGTTTCATGCATGATCTCCGTTTTTAAATACTTTTCACGCCCTCTTCCGCCAGGACATCACCAATGTATGGTCGATGTATGTCCTGCTAGTGCTACCTCTTCTGCCTCTGCCTAACCCGCATTAAAATGAAAAGGTGTCTAAAAATCTAAATTGCAAAGAGAAGATAAATCTGGGTTTATTGTTAAATTTCATCCATTTGCCATTTAAATTGTTTATTTTATGATAAATTGTGTAAATACATCTAGATACCTACCTACATACTTCTTCCTACCTTCGTTACTCATTGTTTGCGCAGGATCTCATTCGCGAGAAATATTTGGTACAGTCAGCTGTTGCTACATAGTCGATAAAATTAATTTAAAAGAGGCAACATTTCCAACTTTTTTGATGCGGTAGGTTTATCAAAATGTTCATTCGTTGTCAACTGTTAAAATGTATAAAAATGTTAATAACGCAGTGAGCTTATGAAGACTTTATCTAATTAAATAGATCTACTATCGTATACATTAAATAACTTATCTCATAAATTATTATCCTTGTAAATTTCTCGGGAGAAAGGAGTAGATTGACTCAATTGTCTGTATTTTTACATGAACCGATTTCGTTACCTTTTTTATTGGAAAGCTGGTACTTCCCCTTTGGTATTTCCCCCATTCAAATTCCGACAATGTTATCCGTGAGAAAATAATAAATCTGTCATTTTTTTTCTGTTTGAAGTCCGTTCTTTTTTCACGAGATGCATATTTTCCTCGTGCATCCGACTGTACCTGTCCGAAACTGACTTATTTTAATTGTGTACCGGGGCCTTTTTGGCGGCTCCATTACAGCAAACTCAGCGAGACGCGAGCAGGATCCGCCGGTTCCAATTAATTGCAAATGCCCTTCCTCGGATATCGATCATCATAACCGAAAATTGGTTAAAAGAACCACTCTGCCGTCTACCCTCCTTCCAATTTATACTCTCCTTGCAATTTCAGCAAAATACTTCAGTGTTAAATTTCAGTGAACGTTTTATTTATTTCGTTTAATTGGCGCAGATAGGCCTGCAGGTAAAAACGCCATTAAATCATTTAATAAATTTTACGTTTTACAATTTGACGTTTAAATAAATAAATTTAAATTAATCGTCGATCTTGGCGTTCTTATCGACAGAGATGCATTAGCCCTCCTTTCTGAGGTAAATTTCATAAAATTAATTAAGATATTACTATGCATAGGTATATTTCTCTTTGTCAATGGGGAATTGTCAGTGCCCCTGTGTCTCTTAGTTATGACAGATGGCGCTAGTTGTATTAGGGGGACAAATGTCAACGAAATTACTAACTTCAAACAGTCCGTATTGAAAGCGACAGTATTTTTATTATCGTTTGTCTACTTGTTACAAAAGTGTCTGAAGTCTAAATAACTCACCCAAATATTAAAAAAACGCACTAAAATATAACTGACAGAAGTCCCCCTGGATATCTACTAGCGACATCTAGATAAGAAACTTTTGGAGTTTGAAAATTCCCCATTGAACGAGCATAGCATTATTATTTATATTTTTTTATTAAATAGGTAGGTCTCTACAGTCCATGTACAGTACTAAACGCTCATAGAATACGTTGATGGACAGCACTGTAATGAAACCCGCATACCATAATGTGTGTAAACTCTATTAATTAGATGAGCTCACCCACTATCACGTTGGGTTGAATACGCTTGGCGGACCGTGGGCATTTGCTTAGCACATGCATCTGCAAAAATTTAAAAAAGGGAATCCGAAGACCAATGATCATAAAGTATCTCTTTCGTCTTCAACTATCTTTGACAGACAGTGGCGTGCACTGGCTTTTACGACAAGGTAGGCAATAATCCCCAAGGATTGACACCTATGTATACGTAACTTGTCTATAGGAAATATAGGTACCTACATATCTACTCACCCACAAAACACAGGACCTTTGTTAGCCGATTTCGTTAGTATAACAAAAAAAGATCTAGCCATAACTCTATTATTAGGTCGGGTAGCCAAAATGCAAAGGTAGGCACTGTCTTTTTGCCTATATGGTGTGCACGCCACTGTTGACAGATTGTTTTTTTTTAGAAAATCCCTCATCGAACATGTAACTAGTGTGTGAACGCATTTGACAAGCATCAAACGACACCACAACCAGGCAGACAGCCGGAGGGCACACTACCTTTGTAATCCCATCAAATTAGGACGGCCCAATGGGGTTGTGATACAAAATACACACACACACGACCCTTCCTTTGCGTGTCTAATAATATTTTTGGACCCCCGAAATACTCATTCGCATCGGACCTCAAGGCGCTATGCGTGAACTATATAAATTCTTCATTGGGTTCCTCCATCATTTCCATGGGTGGTTTTTCCAAATCTAACTATTTACTTACAGTCAGTATCAATACGGCTGCTGTTCCCGTTATAATGAAAGGTAAATATTCCGTAAAAGCACGGGCGATGCAAGCGCCCCCTTGTGTTTGCTTAGGTCACCTACATTGAATTAGGGATATTTCGCCTCCATTTCCGAATTGAAGATTCCAGAGATTTTTCGATGACGACGGCTCGGGAGCGCGGCAAATTGGTATTTTATTTTAGTAATTAATTTTGTGATTTTAGGACGTGAAATATTATGTAGGTTGGCATGTCGGGTAATTCTGTAATGATAGGAATTTTATTAATTAATAAGCGCTGATTGGCTACGTAATTATCCATATTATATTGTATGTTCGGGTAAAATGGATCCCTAATTAACGATGAAGTAATTAGATATCCATAAAACTAAATTTAGAGAAACCATTTTTGAAGAGGGCGTAGTGTATAAGAACGCCTAAATATTTACACATAGCCAAAATAGCAGTTCAATTAAAGTTAACTTGCTATTTCGCTTTTTCTGCTAACGTTGCGTTGCTAATAGAAGTGAGACGTACCTGTTTCATTTATTCACTGAGAGAAGTACCTAAAGAGCTTTACTGTACTTTATATGTAAATGGATCCCTAATTTCCCTGTCAGGTTTTTTTTTAAAACTTACTAGTTTAAAAAAGTGATTCACTCTTTTGAATGCCAATGCGGGCTAGGCACGTTTAAATGTAGTGACCGTGTCTCGGCAAATAGAGAGTAGGATGCCCTTAGGCAAGGTGGACTGGTGGTATGCTATAGATGTCTGGCAGAAGCTGGGTGCAAGAAGCCAAAAACAGATCACAGTTGACTGCAATTGGAGAGGCCTATGTCCATCAATGGACAAGTATGGGCTGATGATGATTACGTTTAAATGTAAGTAAAAGTATCTAGGTAAGTCAGTATAATAAATACCTACTGCCAAGTAAGTAGCAACTTTTAGTTATATGTCTGAATCGAGACATAAGTATCGAGCGAAGACTGGAAAGTAACAAGAGCACACAGTCTGTGCGAGCTCTGTTGTAACAATATGTTATTTGATGTGCGCTCTCTTCACTGCCAAGCAAATTGTTGGTTCCCATTGAAAGCGCCAGTAAATCATCAGACTGCGACACACTAAACATGGCGGCGGCGCATTGTATGCGAAGTTCCCAGCAACTAGTTGGAAGTTTCATTTAATAGCTGTCACTGTGCCGGTGGCGACGCGCCGCGGCGTCGGGCCGTCACGGCGTAACTTAGCGCCTGCAACTTGTATAGAGCAATAACGTGTAACTTCGACGGCGCAGCATTGCTCAGCCTTGCTGGGCAGGTGTTTCGTTGATTTGCATTTGCCTTACTACCTTCGCTTGCTCATATCAGCTAATGCCCGTTGGTGTTTGCTTACTAGTGAACATATTATGTTTAATATTCAGTTGAGGTAAGAGGTAAGTAAGTGGTTTAAGCGAACTAAATGTAATAATAATCATTGTTTATTTAAAAAAAGAAATACATACACGTTTTATCACGATATTGTCCTTCACCGTACGAGCGTTACGTTGCGTACATATGCTCTGAGGAAGGAGTCCCATTGGTACACGTCCAGTAGCCGGACTCGAACCCGCGACGTCCCGGTTACAAGTCAAGATTAACAAAATTTGACAGTAATGACAGTTACTTTCAAAGTTAGCCCGAAAATCTGTCAGAAAAACGTCAGAGAAAATTCCCCATTGCCATCATAATATTATCAGGAAAAAGAATAGAGAAATTAAAACCACATGGACAAGTTATTTAGATGCAATCCACTTAAGTGCATAATTATCACAAACTTGACTTGCCTAAGTAATGTACAAAGAACATACTTTAATCCTTTTTTTTTAAAGTGCAATTTCATTTGAGGCGCAGCGCCGTAGTCTCCTCCTAAGTCCGGTAATTGAGAAAAATCTTGCAGAGCAGTCCGGACTAATTGTTATAAACTGTTTAAATGTGCAAATGGCTTTTATAATAATGTTATGGCTTAAGCACTGCTTAGTGTTCCTGTGGATAAGACGGGGTCGACTGCCGCGACCCATGTCTGCTAATTACTTCGCCCCGGAGAAAAAAGGAGGGTTATGATTTTGACCCACCTATCATCATCATCATCAGCCCATACTTGTCCACTGCTGGACATAGGCCTCTCCAATTGCACGCCACTGTGATCTGCTTTCGGCTTCTGGCGTCCAGCTTCTGCCAGCCATCTTGCGTATATCATCAGTCCAACTTGCCTGAAGGCGTCCTACACTCCGTTTGCCGAGACGCGATCTCCACTCGAGAACTCGTTTTCTCCAACGGTCATCGGTTCAACGGCTAATATGACCGGCCCACTGCCACTTCAGCTTGCTAAACCGATGAGCTATGTCGATTACTTTGGCTGACCCACCTATACTGCGTGTAAAAGGACCCCTAGCAATGGTCTTAGAAACGTTGTTGGGCTCGTCAATATGAACATGGTGTAGTAGTCAGCATGTCTGCCTCTATTCCGTAGGGTCGTTCGGTTCGATTCCTACCGCTAACAGGTATTTTAAGTACTTGTCGGATGTGTCTGGGTATTTTATTTATATGAATACTAGCTTTTCGCCCGCGGCTTCGCCCGCGTGGACTTCGTTTATATTGCGGTATAAAGGGCAGCTATAAGAAAACTTATCATTCCTACGGAAAAATCTAAGTTTCCCTCGGGAATATAAATTTTTTCCGGGATAAAATTTTATCCTATTAATTAGTTTTTAACTTTACGTATGCAAATTTTTTTCATCTCCATACAATGTATAAAAATATTTGTATATTGTACACATTTTTTGCCTCGGGAGATGACATTTTGTATGGGGATTAAACATTTTTTTTTTCAATTGGCACTTTATCGTCATAGTAAAAGTTGTTCATATTGACCAGCTCAACAACGTTTCTAATACCATTGCTGGGCGGTTTTTTACTCTGTATGTAGTTAGCTGCATGATAAGCAGATGTATGTAGCTATAGATTTATAAAGCTCGGGAATAAATCAGAGTTCAATAATAATTATGTTTAATAGCAAGAGATACTTAACCTTTTTGTCAGATTTAATATAAATACCTAATTAGGCATTTTGATTAATAATAGGTATATTATCTGTGAAATTCGGAAGGTAAGCCGATGGGAATCAGCTCTTAAGTTAGTACAATAATACCTAAATAATTTCATCCACTACACGTCTCCATGGTAGGGCCAGCCTTACCACTACATAAAGAAACTCTACGTACAGGTACAACTAAGAATGTTAATTCAAAAGCGCGAAAGTGTAGTCAAACATTTCCACAGTACACGCAGTATGATGCATAAAGCCAGAGTATTCTGAGCCCTTCCGCGAGGAAATCAAATCTAGCTTCAGCCTAGCAGAAATATAAATTGGTTGAAACCAAGATATTTCCTATTCCCTTGCGACTGATGTGCAGGCACTATCTCGCACTGCCAAAGGATATTCACCCTTACTACGTAGTGTTAAGGATTGGGACGTGCAAAATATCGCTGTTTGCTCAAGGCCGTGGCCGAGAGAAATTGAATGAAAACATTGAATATTTATTCAGCAAAGATGCCACTACTGCGCTCTGCAGACGAGCCGCGGCAAAGAGTAACACCTTATTGTTCAGAAGGGACACATCATAACTGATTTTACTATTTGACAGTTAATCCTTACAATTACGCGACCTCAAGTTAGACATGCTGTACCTACACACATCAAAAGTGTCTAGGGATTAAGAACATTATTAGCTCTAAAAAAATGTAATTTATTTAAATCAAATCTAATCTTCTGGATTGGTCTCCTACCTAATTCGCCATGCCTGTATCAATGACTTATCACCACATTTTGAATAAATTATGAATGAATTCAGTTTTTGTAAAATATATTCTTGATTGCAATCTTCTAAAAAATGTACTTGATAACACTTTTGATGTGTGTATGTATAGGACATTCGGTAAAATCGATTATGGGGCCGCCTATGAATTTTGGCTTATTAGTAAGTACGATTAATGAAATGTTGATATTTTAATAGAAAACCTTTGCTTACTCCAGTTATTTTCAAAGTAATTATTTATTTGACGTCTGCTAGCTAATAACGCGTTATCGATTTTTAGATAATTTGTTGTTGTGGTAACATTAATTAAAGAGGAAACGCAATTCAATAGCTCCATCTTGTATCTCCCACCGATCTTGTAGGCCCTCTAATTCATTTAGTTTTGTTGCCTTGCTATTTCTGAAACTAGACCATCATTATTGCAATTGACAATTACTTATATGTAAAGTGGACCTCCTTGTAACAAGAATATAACAATATTTAATCGTCAGATTAATGTTTTACGTAGCAATTGGGTTTTCCTACAGGGAATTTTCTGGGCCCTTGTTTCTCTTATTTATGACAGATGGCGCTAGCTGTGTTAGAGAGGACAAATGTTAACGAAATTACTAATTACAGGTGACAGGTGTTTACAATATGTTACAAAAGGGTCTGCACTTTAAAAATTTACTGACAGAAGTCATCCTGGACTAATGACATCTAGATAGGAATTTTTGAGTTTGAAAATTCCCCATTCACCAAGCAGTAACAGGTAGTTATTCAGATTCATGTGTCGCTTCTACACATAAGTTAAATATCTCATCTAGGTCCCGAGGGATGATCTTGAGACCTTCTTTTTTAATATTTGATCTGCATATTTATAAATCTTGCTCGGTGCTCGGAGGGCTTTGTTTGTAGATTTATAGTTTACTAGCGAATAACTCTGCGGCTTGTGTCCGCACTCTTGCACTCCACTTGTTTTGCTTTTGCTAGAAAAACTTAGACAATATTGACCACTTTTGAGTGAGCTTTGTTACTCAATACTGTTCACCGGGTACCGGGTATATAGGCGCGAATATTAATCCAGGATTCAGTATTCTTTATTGTGTCATATAATATTCTTTGATGCAACATCTCAGTTAGCAAAAATATTAAAAATGTATTTTAGTAGTCAGAGTGTTTTTTATACATAAGGATTTTTTTTTAATTTGTTTTGTCTTGTACAGTGTTATATTTTATTATGTTTTTAGTGTGTAGCAATAAGTGCGCTTTGGCTCTATGCTGTTAAGCCTTATTGTATATAAATAAATAAATAAATAATGCCGATTTATTCATTGATGAAACATCTCAGCTAGTAAACATGTTAAAAATGTATTTTAGTAGTAAGAGTGTTTTTATACATAAGGATTTTTCTAATTTTTTTCAGTTTGTTTTGTTTCTTGTACAGTGCTATTTATTATGTTTTATTATGTTTTTAGGATGTCGCAATAAGTGCGTTTTGGCTCTATGCTGTTAAACTGTATATAAATAAATATAAATATAAAGTAGATACATAAGATTTAATGAGCTCTACATATATATGGGCCCTGTTAGGGCATTGCACATCGTAACTTAAAATAACTAAATTATACATTATTAAATATCGACATAGTACAAACTATTCGTTGTTATAAAATAATACCAATCTAATAAATTCTCTAACATTATTACAAATCGGTTTGAATTAAACATAAAAATATATCAGTTAAAGAATAATCATCTCTTGACAATCCAAGACAAGCTCGAGCTTACCTTTGTTATGTCCAGTCGACTTTACCCGGATATACCCGGTGAACAATATTGAGTTATAATGTCTCTGCGCGATTCATTAAAAAATGATCATTTTTTTTTTAATTTATAACTCGAAGGATAAACAAGTACATAAGTAATATGATCTCTGGTGTATTTTTTTTTATCACAATGAACAAGCGTTTGGCCACCATCCTGCCTGATGTTAAGCAGCGGTGTGGTCTACGATGGAGCACACTTGTTCATTAGGTTGTTCATTCACGAAGGCCTTCAGACTGTAGGTACTGGGCAGGAAACACAGTCTCCGTATACTCTTGTATTGGTTAATTCAAAATGGTTTTTTTTTCGCAAGAAATTGTACAAACATATTTTTAAACAAAGCAAATAAAACACTGCGTTGCGTAATGTTTATGACGCAATATTTATTATCAATATAGATACTTACATAATTATCTATTTACATCATATCGTAAAGCTATGCAAATATTTATATCTGCAGCATCACAGCACACTTTCACAAAATTACTGATCTAATGGCTTTTAGAACCGTTTTATAAAACAATAATCGTTTTATATAATTCGATGGTCCCTATTAAGAAAGTCGGAACTACAAAACAGAACATGTTCAGGAGAGAAGATAGTTTTGGATATTAAAACTAAACTACTTGTGGTACATACTTCAAATTTACAACAGCTCATAATCTTTGGTACCTTTACGTGATGTAATAATACGTATAAGTTTATAGATCTTAATATCGCCAATCTAACGGTGTAGAAAAGTACACTATTACATATTCCTAAAATTGCACTACCGACATTTTTAATTGGGACCATCCATATGTATTAGCTGACCCGGCAAACGTTGTTATTCCAATAATCTACAGTGTTTCTCGGCTATTATCTGCATGTACTATGCATATAAACCTTCCTCAAGAATCACTGTATCTACTAAAGAAAACCGCATTAAAATCCGTTGCGTAGTTTTAAAGACGTAAGCATACATAGGGACAGACAACGGCAGGCGACTTTGTTTTATACCATGTAATGATTTATTTCTTAAAAACAAACTAGGCTTCGTTTGAGTACTAAAAGGTACGGATTTTTTAATTCAAGAACACTCACGTCCTAGATAGATAAACTAGGACAATGGTTCACATAAAAAATCAGCTTAAAAGCTTATCTGTCTACCAATACATATTTATGCTAACTATACTTAGCAGTAAGCCTTGGCGATTTGAAAAGATGCCAGTTTCTTCCCGGTTCTTCTCGCCAGTAAAAGAAATTATTTCGAACCGAGGACATTTACTTTCGTTTTCAAAATCATAAATGACTTTCATCAAGCTTTGTATTATACTATATCTGTATGTAATATCACTTATAATTATGCAGAAATAAACGATTGATTTGATACAAAGTATGTACTCTTCTTGAGTAGTAAGACTACTAAAAAGGCGATGGTTGTTATTAACCAATCGATATATAGATTATGTACAATCAAAAACTACTTCCAACTAAAAAAAACAGATCTAGTCTAATCTCTCTAAAATACTACTTAATGTTCAAACCTTATTTTAACCGACGACAAACGGAGGAGGTCTTAAGTCAACACGTACATATGTATGATTTAAATGTAAGACCATAACTTTTTACAGAGTAGTAGGATTTTACAAAAAAAAAAAATTATTGGAAAGAGTATTTTGTAAACCGAAAGGTAAAAGTAAAGGTATGTACAGTAGTAAGTTAAGTAAATTTAGAAAAACATTTCTTTTATTTTCAGATTTTCGGCGGCAAATTTTTGTTAATTAGTTACTCAAAAAACAGTTCCTCTTCATACAGCATCTTCAAATTACGTTTCAAAATCACCATCAGCAACGTCATTTGGACAGGCCACATACCCTGGGTCAGCATACTGACACAGCAGCCGCTGCCACAGGGCGGCGGTGTGCTCGGCGCCCGCCCTCACCATGCTAAGGGCGCCGCCCAGCTTCAGGTACCTCGGCTCGGATTTACGCGCCTTCCATGCCACTGGTAGTAGATGTGATTTGAATGGAGTTGGGTTGCTGGAAACAAATATTAAAACATACTTAGGTACTTAGCTAAAATAAGTCCTATTTATCTCCACAAAATATAAATCCGATGAGGCAATCGCCGTTTTAAAGTTTTCCCAAATTTTATTGTTAAATGGTGTTGTAATTTAGTAAGTATGATCTTTTTTTTACTAATCTACTATATAAAAATAAGTCGGGTTTTTCTTCCTCCCTATAACTTCAGAACGCACGAACCGATTTCCACGGCTTTGCATTCGTTGGAAAGGTCTCAGGCTCCGTAAGGTTTATAGCAAAGAAAATTTAAGAAAAATTTCAACAGAAAAGCGGGAAAACGCAACGAAGCCATCTGGTGGCGGAACGGAGTTCGCCGTGTTGG
>SJJU01019350.1:0-13520 GCA_012932125.1 Conopomorpha cramerella
ACTCGCGACTGTCGGCCCTCCAGCACTCCAGCCCTCCGCCGCTCCTGCGCGCTTCACAACGACCCTTTTCTTTACAGCGAGAACATCATATACATACCTACATAATAATGAGTCAAAGGTACGTTCAATTTGCACAAGGGAGGAAATGATTATAAAGTCAACGACATCCATGTCAGGCAATAAGTCCACGGCGTCGGCGCCAGGTGGCTCCATTACCGAATCAATTAGTTGATATCGAGCTCAGGCCGCGTCCGTTCCATATGTAACGTGGCCTCGCCGCCGCTGCCGGAAGCCGGATGGCGGCCTGCTCCGCAGAGACTGATCTCTTTGATGTCTGCCAAATTAAATTGTTTCACAAAGAGCCCGCTCGCGTTTGCATTTATCGTACACTAAAACTAATGAGAAGTGAGGTTCATCAACTCCACTCCACAGGGAGGTGAATGAATAGAGTTAACTTACACTTAAAGCGACACTTCAAGTCCAACTAGTGAAATTGTTCTCACACTTGATTCACAGTATCGTGCCATGTGTAGTATAAATATTTTGTATTTCGTGGTCATGGGTTGCCTACCTTTGTTGCATGCGTCGAACTGTACGTCTAAATCGGCGGAAGTAATACGATCTCGAGAGGAAATCCTTAGATCTTACCTCGCCGCCGCCGCCACCGCTGCACCCGCCACCGTCCCACGCCGACAGCACTATTTGTCACCGGAGCCGCTCCACGCCTCGCCTGACTTCTGTTAAATGTAATTTCGACAATTCCTGTTGGTCTTTGTATTTCCACAGCTTAGGAGGAAAACCAATGTTACTTATCTTTCAAAAATGTTTCCAAGATACAATGAAATCTTTTCTATTTTCTGTTTCTACCTCTATATTTGGATTAAAAGCAATTTTCTATCCGCAAGTACAAACAAGTATAGCACTACAAGCTGTGCCCATGATTGGAATGAAGCCAGTCACAGACGAACAGAATATCAAAACCTGTCCTAGTAGTTTCTTTGGCTCTAGAAACTTAAATAGTGAACCTGACTACTGGCATACTTCGCTGTTTCAATTGTATACTGTACTCATTTTTAATAGGTCATAATGTAATGCCCTAATTCGCATTCGAGAACCGGTGAACGTTGAAGTAAAGCAAGGTGTACTGGTGATATGCGCAAGATGGCTGACAGAAGCTGGATGCGACAAGTCGAAAACAAATCACAGTGGCGTGCAATTGGAGAAGCCTATGTCCAAAGGAATATTGGATCAACACACATTGAAATATACTTTCATATATTACAAAATTCTTTTAAATAACTAATCCTTAATCGTAACTTTGAATAAAAAAGAAGCGACTGCAAACATAAAAAATTGAAAAAATAACCAAACAGGAGGCATTAGCTTTCAAATAACATTAAAATCATTCAAATCGTTGAGAACCTCTTTTTTAAGTCGATTCAAAATAGCACCATCGGTGTGTTTACATCTATCTATGAGATCGAGCTTACGCTTGTAATGGCGCCGTTATACAAGGTATAAAACACAACGTTAAACTCTTTTGATTGTTCAGTGTTTAATATGCCTGAAATTCGAATTCGTATTCCGTTGAAAAGCAGTCTTTCTGTTACAGTTCCCTTGTTTGTCAACGTGTTTGAAACACTGAAGACTGGTGACGTGACGTGGAAGGTGACGTGTAAAGTGCAACATTGTATGTTGAACGTGTCAGGCCGTTAATCAGGCAAACGTGGCCGCGGCGACCGCGACACTTCCTCAGGAAACACTACCTGGCTGGAGCAGATTGCGTGCTCTGTATTCAACAGAAAACGAAATTAATTTCTATACAAAAGCGAGTCGATTGACGAGGATCGCCTTTTGTTATAAATATAAAGGTCATCCCGCAGACTCGGCAAACACTTTATACTCGTTTTCAGCTCCTTTATGAAGGCGAAATTCGTCTTTTGAGTGCGAATTACTTTTATGTCAATAAATAGACAACATCCACGGTAGTAATTTATGTCATTATATCCCTATAAATTATTAGTCGTAGAGTTTTTTGGCAGCTTTATGTACTACTGTTTCATCGCTAAAATAACAATGCGTCTGTATGAGTTGGAAATCTAATAACCGCTGTGCGTTCTAAGATTGATCACAGACGCAAATCTTATATGGCCAAGCCGCATATTGTTACTTTAGTTGGTCGCGTAAATGTTATATTTTCTCCATACAAAATGGTACATTATTCACAAAAAGACCCAGTAAAGCAAAAGACCAACCTCGTATTAGATCATAAAAAGTGAAATAATATTTACTTAATAAGAGAATCAGACAGACAAAATAATTGTTTTTCGTCGGTACACGTTGATCATTACAGTATCTAATTACAGATGGAAGTTTACTTAGTAGTTTAAGTGGTAATTTTTTGTTCATCAAATTACCTTATTCGATCACTAGCTAGGGCATATTGCGTTTTTTGCTTTGGGGGTTTGTGTTACTCGGATATTGCGTAATAGTTGATTTGCGTATAATGTACTTTGTACGTTTGGCACGCTGCGTATAGAGTTCAATGTGTTTTATTGTCATTTGTAAGGAATTTCCATATTAAGGCGCGTCACGGCATCGTGTTGCCAAAAATAGAGGTTATTCTGGTGATATTACATTACATGGAGAAATACTAATTATTAGTACAGTTACCGTAATACACACAAAACATCACGATCGTTCCGTTTCGGAAAACATGACACGAATTTTCTAAAGAATTTGATATTATCTACCAGGTTGGAAGTATACGTCGTTTTGAACGGAACGTAACGTTTCTTCGTGTTAAATATAACATGGGGAAGGATAATAAGGCGGTATGAATATTATAATGCTTATACATGAACGAGGACGAGAAGCGTCCACTTGAATACAATTCCCATAAAGGCTATTGGAAGAGTCTGCCAGCGGGACATCTCATGACTATATAATAGGCACTGCTCCTTACTCAATACATGTAAAAGAGACAACCGTTTGCATTGTCATGAGCTCGCTCCACTTTCCAAAGCAGACGCGACTCAATCTCTGTGATCAAATGAGGTGCTGCTGCATTTCCTTCATTTGATTTCCTTGTTCGTTGCTTCCTGCAATGCCTCGTATACATACACACATACACACACACGCACACAAACAATAATATCGATTGTAGTTATTGAATAGAAACTTAAGCCGTGTGAAAAATGTTTATGTCGTCGGTCAGATTGGACTGCGCGTAAATATTAAATTTAAAAAATCATCTTTCTATTTTAGGAATAAGTAAAGTTAGTATTACTTGTACTAATGAACAAAAATACGTTGATGCGGACATACAAGTAGGCATGATAAGAGTACTACTTGAACTGAACTACCACTAGGACCTGTACCAATATAATACAGATAACTCTAACCACGCACTTACCACTGCACTAACCTTTTCCAGAACGCGACTATTATGCGCGCTCGTCGCTAGAAATACCGTGTCAGCTATCGTTGACATTTTTTCATGTTCAATGAATGAGTTCACTAGAGCTGCCGAGAATCCAGCAATCGACAAATATTTATTTTACACCTCACAGCATGTCACGGGTACTGAGATGTAAGATCAACACTGGAAACGCTGTGTGTATCCACGTCATTCCCAGCACATGCTGAATCAGAGCCCTTTTGCATTTGCCACGTCTATCTTCTATTTGTTATTTATAATGTTTTTTTGATATTGTTCTTTCTCTTGTAATGTAACTTTTATATATGTGACAAATGTGTATAAATGAGTAAATATGGGCTGATGATGATGATGTTGATGAACCTAACTGTCAATGTTATTAAGTAGGCATTATTTTTGTATGACATAGGAACACAACATTTTGTACGCGCCTGGACTTTACAAAAAAAAATTTGAACTCTGTCGATGCAATTTAAAAAAAAAGTGATGACTGCGTTTACTATAAATTGAATGCAAGTCGCAGCAACTCACGTACGTACATTAATTCTCGGAGAAAAATATTTCCGCCTTGCCGGCGTTAGGCCACTGCGGGGGTGCATGTAATGTAATGCGCCGAAGATGCCGCGCGCCATGTTTCCTATTCAGGAGGTGGTGGTGATCCGCGGCGCCGGTCTGTGCACTGCCGGCTTTATTGTAACGGCGCACACGTGACCAGCTTTCCGAGCGAATCAAACTTTGCTTACTTAATATTACTCTGCATGTTTCATGCAACTGAGACCCCAAGTTTCAATAAAAATAGCTTAGAACCTAATTCCTTGTTCCTTTTTCAGAGCCTATATACGCAATGCAACGCTCGTACGGTGAAGGACAACATCGTGATGAAACCCGCACACCACAAGGTGTGTGAACCCTATAACGGCAATGGGCTCACCCCTGTCACGTTGGGTTAAATACGCTTGGTGAACCGTGGGCATTTGCTTATTAAGCAATTGCCTCTGCCTACCCCGCTTTGGGATTAAAAGGCGTGAAGTATATTTATTTTTTTATTATTTTATAGAACCTAATTTCGTGCAAAATGTGACGAACTTAGTGTTTCCATGAAGAACAAAAAAAATACCACCGACTATTCATGTCCGCAGTTCACGAAGCGTCTTTCATCAAAGGCTATATGGGTTTACATACCTGTGTCTACAGATTGTTTTCAGTTACCATATGAACGTTGTATATGTTAAGACTGAAAACAAAACACCTAAGGAAACGCGCACTGACATGATATTAAAAGTTTAAAACGGGCATTATAGCCAGAGTCAGCTCGCGACCACGACACATGTTACTGTGTCGAAACGTCGGGCAAACAACGAAGGTAAACTAAATGCTTATATTTGGTTAATCTTCGCGCTATAATATCCGTTTTATGGCCGATTTCACCAAAAAAACTATCGTGTTTGGTGAAATCCACCCTTAGTATTCGACAGTGTCTCGAAAACCCTTAATTTCAATTGTAAATCAAAGAGCTACCAAATGGGCTACATCCGCTCTAAGTTTCTACAACAAAACAGGTACATGTATGCACACAATGCATTCGCTATCACCCGCATGTCCGTTGACAACATGCTACGCCGTAGACAGCTCCGGCGTAGTCTGCTACAGCGTATTGTTACGTCGTAGCTACGTAGCGCTGAGCTTTATTTATACATTCAACATAGTTTGAAAACACAGGTGAGACATTATCCCAGTACCTCAACTTAATGAAATTACTACAGAAAGGTGACAATACAATAATTATATATGGACATATCAAACGATTCATAATTATTATTACTCAATCATTGTCCTATTTCAAAAAAATTATAGCGAGAGCAATTCATTAGAAAGCAAAAAAAACATGTGAAGACACATGGGATTAATTTTAATAGATATAACCACCACGAGCGAGGGACTAAACATTCTGACCGTGACAAATAGACGCCTGTTTTTAAACAGTACTATGTAGTAAATGTTTCACAATGTTATAGTAAAATATCAGAAGACAAAACCCTGAACAAGCATAACCTTTGACGTAAATCTACATTAATACTACACCTAATCCGGCTTAGCATGTTCACAGAAATGAGATATATTGTGTAGACATAGTGCTTCAGTTTCATTGTGAGATGACCTTGAGCCATTCAGAATAATCTATTGTTCTGCTTGAGTTTATGAACCTACATATGACATGTTTCTCAGCCTCAGATACTCGAAAAATAATAAGGACTAACTAATAGTAGGTACAACTAATAACCTGGTCTACCACCCAAAGGTCAAACTCAAATGAATGGCATTAAAGATTTAGGTTATTTTTTTAGGTGTCGCAATATAACATCTGTAACCTACCTTACGTACGTTTAGTTTCACTGGATGTGTCATCAAATTTTCGACATTGGTCGACCGTACCTACGTAAAAAATACTAGCAGGATAAAATTACAAAAAAAAACTGATAAAAACTATGGCGTCAGTGACTGCTTTCACGAGCAACGAAGTAAAGCTTTTCCTTTTAAACATTTACAGACTGTTATTAAACTAAGATTCAATAAAGTAAGCGAAGTTTCCCCTTTAGATGAAGTCGTGGATAAATTCAGCGGAGAGTGGGTCCCGCCGCCGCCGCACCTGCGCCAGACGAGCGACTCTTTTATGTCAGCTACGTGCTGCAGCTCGGCCACGTGACTCTGCTCTGATTTTAGTGCCATGACTCCGCCCACTGTGCCGGCCGGGCAGTGTTGTCATAGAGCCAGTCCACTGCACGCTTGCTGCCAGCTTACATTGTCATGCATTTGTCGTAAAACCGTCTGTCTGCTGACCCGACTGAGAACATTGGTGTTCCTGGACACCTTTTCTGCGTTTTAATGAAAATTCAAACGTTGCTTTTTAGGACAGACAGGTAATGTACATAACACTGTCTGATTCTTAGTGTCATGCTAGTCTAACGAGACTTTATACAAATACACTTTGTAAAGAGTATGAGAAGTGTGTATGGACGTACCCGTTTAGGTCGAAATTTACTGTTCTGCGGTTGTCGTTTCCAGATTGTGTTTATTTAGAAGCAGAAGTCAAACGCTAATTACCTCTATATCCCGCTACACATAAAATTCGCATAAAATGCATGATAATTAATGTATGTTCCTTCACTGTTACGTAGTTATTTTCATAATATACGTAGTACTCGACAAATATAATTGATAATTCCAAACTGTTATGTTATTATTATCATTATTACACATTACCTACGACGTGCATAACGGCAGTGTGGCGAGTGTGCCCTCACAGACTACTTTAAACTACTTCGCACATCTACTCTCCAATCTCACTGCAGCGCGTTGACATGCGCCATACACTGAAAGCGTATGATTAAATGTATGAGACGATCGAGTTATACCATTTTGTTTAAAATTTAAATGAAGTGCTCGCCGGAGTTCAAGTGCAATAAAAATGAACCGTGCACAGAGTAGTCTAGTGGCGTACCCCCGCCCCGCACCCTCGCTCCGCCTCCCCGGGCGGACCCTGCCGTCGTCCGGACGAGCAGATGCCTTCAGACTTGTAAATCCACAAGTTAACGGAACAGCTCATTCAATTGCAAATCGACTACTGCAATCGGCACTTGCAAAGTGCCCACAGTCTAGTTATGTCGATCGGTACAGTGGCGGCCCCGGCTCGCGGCGCCGGCAGCGCGGCGCGCAGCTCACACTCGACCCGGAACGAGGCACTGCGGATGCCCTGTACTTTTGTATTAGGAATAACAAGAGAAACTGCTGCGTTTGTGTTTTCTCCTGGCCCGATATTTTAGCGCACTCCCGACTAACTAATTCGAAACAACAGTAAGGATATGCAAATCTTTAATTCGTTTATGTAACATTTTCTCAATTTTCAGACAAACAGGTTCAACCAAATGCAATGACAATCAACTAGTCGAATTCTGTCGTATCAAAACAAAGAAATCCTGTAAGTTGTGACAAGGTAGGCATTTTCTAAAACCATAATATACCCACTTGACTCACCACACTCGCATATAACCAGATAAACTTAATGACTGGAACGCATCAATAATAGTAATACTGAAATTATAGCACATGATAAATTATCCAGAAGTACTAGGACAGTATTGGGTTCAGAAATTACCTGTCTCTATTCTGAGTGGTAATGAAGCATGTGGCGAGAGTGCTGCAAGCAGTACAGAGTATGGGGTATCAGTGGGGATGCCTGGGGTCGTCGGTGTGGTCGTGCGGGCGCGCGGCGGCGGCGCGGTCGCGCGAGGGGCGGGCGCGCACCGCCGCCCGCGCGCCGCACCACTCCCCCGCGCGCCCCGCCGCCCGCGCCTCCACCGCGCCCTCCGCCACGCCGCCCGCCATGCACCACACGCTGTTGTACTGCAACCATCGTGTGTCAACTCTTTAACGGCGACGGACTCACCACCCAACAAGTTGGCTTACTAAACACGCTGCATGGATGAGCGTCTGTTATAAAGTCTAATTATAGGCTATTGGACTTGGAAACGGGAGGTTATGTCATTTTTTAATGAAACGCGCACATACATTTTAACTATTATGAGAGGTTATGTTTTTGAGGTCAGTTATTTTAGGCGTGTAACGATCGAACTCTCATCGTGGAAAATGCAATTATTTTTAATGTACAATGATAAGTACACTGTTAAATGTAGTGTGTAGTGGAGGTAATTATTTGTAGTTGCTGCGTTACATAAATCAAGTATTACAATGTAGCAATATTACTTTCTGCACTATCTTACAGATGGCGCATCGTCGGTGTTGGCCCAAATGTACATACCTGCAGGTAAAACTTGGCGGTCTGTCCGGGAGCGAGGCGCGCCTCCCGCGGCCGCAGCGTGTACGCCAGGTCGCCCAGCCACACCACCACCACCGAGATCGTCGCCGAGCCTGGCATGCCTTATGACGTTAACCTCTTCATCGCCGGATACAACATTATGTTTTTACGGATTCGAATTCTGTTCCGAATGCCATAGATTTCAAAATCCCTTATCTGATATGTAACTCATTGGCGGTTAAGGTGAAGAATAAAGATAAATATTCTGATACCGATCACGTAGTCTCTGGCTCAAATACATTTTGAATCCATGTGCCATGTATGTAACACCGCATGACGGCTGGAAACTGTAATTACTTGCATATTTATTTTAAGAGGCGGTTACTTTAATACTGTTACGAACGAAACAAAATAAAGTAAACAGTAATAAGTTTCTTCTGTCGCCATCTTACTTGGTATGAAACAGGTTAGTTTACGCCAATTTATGTTTTTGTTCTTGTTTGTCATGATGCTGTTTTCAAACCTTTAGCAAGGTTTCAAAACTTTATTCATCGATTCGACCGGTGAGTATGCAAACATAAAAATATTATGTTTCAAACCAAGGGTATTAAGAGGGCTAATAAATAATATGGCCACACCGTAAAAATCTACGTTAATAAGGAACTTTTATGAGCTAATATCTGATGTTGATAGTAAATGCAATGTCATCGAGAAGTCCAGTAAAATAGCAGTAAAATAAACAGCTGATGACACGATTCATGTGATGGATGAGCGGACACATGGGTAGGTACTGACGGCTGTCGTGGCGGAGAGTGAAGTACGTCTTCCTGCTCTCGCCGTCGGCCACGAAGCCCAGGTCCACCAGCGCCGGCTCCAGCCGCAGCCGGGGCAGCTCCACGTCCAGCACCAGTGGAATGCTCTGGAATATTCACAGTGGAGACACAATCATTGCAAATTTACGCTGTCATTAATACTGCACCATATTTTTACCCATAACATGAGTAATTATAATTATTAGTCATGTCTTTCGGCCCATCAAGGGTTAGATACAAGTAGGTCCTACATTATTGGTAACATCCATAATTTAGCATTAGAGTCCCAGAGTCCCAAGAGTGGAGGTGAACCTGTTTATACCAAGTACCAACCGCTAGTTCCTCGTATTGAGTGTGAAAGCGTAGCGAGGAGACGCGCATGTAACGCGGCGCGTAGGGCGGCGCGGAGGGCGGCGAGCAGGGCGGCGCGCAGGACGACATCGCCTCGCCTGGTGTCGGCCATACTTCCGCCGTCACTACCTCCACTTCTACACATATCTGTATACACAATACTATGCTGTAAACCCTCTGCACTGATTTTAAACTAACTTTGATTAAATGACTTACAATAAATATTTTAGTACCACTACATCTTTCCAATTAGACGTCAATCCAATGGGGAATTTTCAAACTGCAAAAAATTCTTATCTAGATGTCGCTTGTTGGTGTCCAGGGGGACTTCTGTCAGTTATATTTTAGCGCGTTTTTTATTATTTGGGTGAGTTATTTAGACTTTAGGCACTTTTGTAACATATGGACAAATAAAAAAAATATTGCTGTCGCCTTCTATACGGACTGCTTGAAGTTAGTCATTTCTTTGACTTTTATCCCCCTACTACAGCTAGCGCCATCTGTAATAACTAAGAGAAACAGGGGCCCTGAAAATTCCCCATTAAAGCTTATTCCTTGCCTCGACAAATATTAGGCAGAGATAGCTATCACTGATCACTGATAACATGACTGTGGGCTGACCTCAGTGGAGGTGGCGGGCGGCAGCGCGAGGTCGACGGCGGCGTGGCGCTGGGGCGGGTCGGCGCAGCGGCAGCCGGCGCCGCACGCCGCCGAGTGCGCGAGCAGCACCACGCTCCACGGCGGCGCCGCGCCCGCCCGGCACCGCACGCTGCCCGACCCCACGTTCTGCACGCGGAACCGCTTGCGGACCCTGCACCAAATCACTTCAATACTCACTTAACACACAATCAAAGTGCAATCTCATGCACTTCTACTACTACACACATCAAAAGTGTCTAGGGATCAAGTACATTTTAGAAGATTGCAATCAAGAATATATTTTACAAAAACTGAATTCATTCATAATTTATTCAAAATGTGGTGAAAAATCATTGATGTGTTAGGTAGGAGACCAATCCAGAAGATTAGATTTGATTTAAATAACTTAGATTTTTTTTTGAGCTAACAATGTTCTTAATCCCTAGACACTTTTGATGTGTGTACATAGTTACCTAACGAACACTAATGTCAAATACGTAAAATGTTAGCAGATATGTATGTATTACATTGATGGCAGTTAAATTATTGAACGCGACCCATATAGTCATATTAGTAGGAATAGTACACTTAAATCTTCTCCTTTTTTCTAATACTTCAAAGTTGAAACGTACCTCATAACGTCCCCATTGGGTAGTTGCAGCGCGCACAGCTTGACAGTGAGCGTGCGCGGCTCGACCTGCAGCCGCGCGGCGCGGCCCGCGTGCCGGAGCAACACCTGCGCCGGCGGCGGCTCGCCGCGGTACCAGCCAGCTCTGCGGCCATTCATGCGTACCTACTTACTGTCACTAGGCATACATAAATCTCACCCTTAATGGAATAACAGGGGTGACTAGTATGACGCAGCATACATAGACAAACGTCATGATTGTCTTCCACAGGTGTAGGGGAAGGTTACCTTCATTTACCACCCTTCTCACATACATACTTTCGTTCTTTCTACATCTCTTCATACCTACATATTTTCATACATCCTCGCTGGTTGATCGTACTTTTGACACTGTCATAATAATTTAATGGAAAATATTACTTAGGAATCGGAACATATACGGGAATTTTATGTAAATTGGTATTTCTGCATACATTGTCAGATATATTTAACGTGAGCATCGGTTGAAGTTAGGAGAATTTTTCAAATTAAATAATAACCCTTGAGTTTCATGTGGAATAGTCCGCAGCATGAGGAGTGCCGGGAGCGGGGCCTCCGCGGGGGAGGGCAGACTCACGCGCCACTCCCCTTTCACGCCCGGGGCCAGGACACAGAGCTCAGGACTCACCTGTGCAGTGTTCAATAGTTTTAGTCTACGTCCTTGCGCTTACAAGAAAGAGTTTTTGGAAATTCGCAGCATTGTATGATTAAACTGGAGTTTAAACACACCTGGTAGCTGGTGTCATTCTGAAAACCGTAATCAGGTGCTAAATACAATTCAATTCCAGTGATCATATCCGCTTCCTCTTCCTCCGCTGTAATAGTGGATCCAGTTGTTCCTTCTCCGCCGATACTTTGACCTTCAGAGAAAGAAAATATTATTATTAATTGTTGGCAATTTTCTGAAGAATTACGAACTTGTGTTTATTTTACAGAGGGGTTAACACATGAGAGGTCCTCAGCGCGTTGCTTCACCTCCACGAACTTAGCGCGACACACAATCAGATATTTCATCCGGCTCATGTCACTTTACTGAGACTTCGCTTTCATTGTTACGAGTACTATCTTACTAAGCTACAGTGATACACATATGTTAGGTATAATATAACCTTCATGAATGTCATTGTAAAATAATGAACGTTTAGTTAAGTGGGGATTTCAGTTCCCGTTTACTTCTACACAAATATGGACTACGCTATTTTCATTTCAGTTGTATGTGTTGTCTGACTGTACGTTAGTGAGTGTTTATCAAAGTGACAAGCTCACAGCTGCTGGCGGAGCAGGAGCAGGGGCAGACCGGCCGCGGCTCGTCCACCAGCCGGTACAGGAGCCGGAACGGTCTCTTCTCTGTCTCCTGCTCTAGTAATGGAAACAATCTACTATTAATTTGGTTCTCTGAGGAAGGCATGTCTGTTATGTTGAATAATATTATTCGACACTAACAGCTTGATATTTTACTCTTTTCCAACTAGGTAGTTTGATTTGTCCTTTGGACATAAAATTGTGATATCTTAGTGAAACGATATGAATTTATTTTTCATCGTTATTACTGCAGTGCTATTACATACAGTAGTATAACACAAAGCTTGATGAAAGTCATGTATGAATTTAAAAACAAAAGTAAACGTCCCCGTACGTAACGTAGTTATACTTAATACAAAAAAAACTACTTCAAATAGTGTACGTAAAAAGTAACAATCAACCTGGGTAAATGGAAAGTTCTCAATACAAATGAATCAAGCCAAAAAACAATAATCGTAGGAAAGTTTCGTCGAATATCTTAATTTGTTTCAAAATACTTATAAAATTAATCAACGCGCGATACGATTATCAAAGCTTCCCCTCGATTTCCATCGGATGAACTCATGAGTTTGTTGCTTTCTTACCATGGGTCCACCCTCGGAATATTTCCTTTCCAACAAAAAACGAAAACCCTTTCAAACGGGAAAATTATAAAATATCCTCAAACACCCATACAAAACAATAGTGTCGAAAATAAAACTGAGATAACAAACATAAAAGTACCGAAACGCCTCCTGTTATGGAGTCGGCACAAATCAGTTTTAGTTCTATTTGTATGACATCAAGTACCATGTTGCTGCAACAGATAGGCCACCACTGTGAGCGTGGAGAGCGACTGGTTCTTCATGCGGCACAAGCGCTGCGGGTCTATGTCCGACAGCCACAGCGTGTGCGAGTCGGCGGACGCGGGGCACGGCGCCAGGCACGCGCCCGACGCCGCCACCGCCGCGACCGACGCGCCCGACACGCCCGACACGCCCCACAGCACCGGGCCCACCGCCTCGCACCACACGTCCAACACCACCGGGCCGACGCTCTCAATCTAAACAATCGTTGCTAATAATGTACTACAACAGTTCGTTTCGATGTATGAACATCATGACATCCATGAATTACACAAAACTAAAACACCCACTGAATCATCATGGTATTTATTGTGACATAACGTTCAATACGTGTTTCGGTAGATAGTAACATCACAATGACCTGTATAGCGAGCTGGTCGTGGTAGAGGCCGGGCTGGTCGGCGGCGAAGCAGAGCTCGAGGCGCTGCTCCCCGCCCGCGGGCAGCTCCCCCGCGGCGCCGCGCACCGTCACGCGCGCGCCGCTCGCGCCGCACCGCGTTTGCTGCACGCGGCCGTCTGTACCATTAACAAGTTGACCAATAAACTTTTACAAATTGATAAACAAAAAATACCTATACCTATTTAATCGTCAAGGGACCATTTCCACAAGGTTGGGATACAGACAATGAACTACACTTTTATAATTTTATCG
>SJJU01019351.1:0-18332 GCA_012932125.1 Conopomorpha cramerella
CAAAATTACTAATTGCACACCTAAAAAGCCAAAGTTATCATCAGAATGGCAATTAGGTGTGCAAGTTAGTAATTTTGATGTACAGTTTATTATTTTAGTTAGGTTAGGTTAGACTTTTTTGATGCACGTTTAAATACTATCCATTTAAATATATGCACCGATACATTGCAGAGGAGATACACAAGTTCATAGCGGAGCAGTTGCAGACGTCGCGTGTGCCGCTCTGCATCAACCCGCAGTCGGCCGCCTTCAAGAGCTTCGCCAGGTAAACCCCGGACAAGAGGTGAACCACACGCCCGTTATTACCGCACCGGCTGTCAAACGGGAGGTGGCTTGTGAGCCTTGGTACCATGTGATTAAGCTCCATTTTGTACTACAAGAATTTGTCGGATATAGGGTATTTTTGTTCAGTGTAGGGTTTTGGTTGGAGAGTTGAGGTGGTGATAACTAAAATTAATTCTTATCCAATGAGATGGTCATGTTCTATCGATCTCATTAGTGGAAAGGTTGCAAAACACAGCCTCGAGCTGACTTACTTTTTATACTATGAGTAAATCTTATTCAAAATTTGAATCAAATAACAATAATAATTCAGACAAAATATAGTATTTGTCCTCACTGTTTTTGATTTTACGAAACAAAGCCTAAGAATTCAATGTGAATTCCCTGCATCGCCTAAAGTAACACATGAAACCTAAGCTACATTGAACAAAATGCAAAAAAAAAAAACACCAAAATAATAAATCTATTAAAAAGTCCCGTTTCGCAGCCGGCCCCTATCAGCTAAGCGACCACCCCACGCCACACACAGACGTGTTAACAATACATCATATATTTTATTATTATTCATACGGCTTATTTTTCGTAAAACGTACGCTGGCTGGCAACAGTTTATAAAAAAAAATTGAATTCGGTAATCTTTAGATTATAAAATGAAGAACGTTCATGTTTGTTCAACAAAATATTGATAGAGACGAAATTTGAGAGATACATAGGATAGGCAGAGTTATATACCTATCAGGCTTTTAAAGCATTTACTGATTGATCGGTACTTGGTATGTGCGTATGCTAGTGTTTGGACACATTAATGTGTCTCTAATAAACTATATTCTAATAAATATACTGTCAATGGGAAAGAAAGCTTACGAACTAATGGCGCTAGTATAGCTTGACCCAAAACAACACGATTGGTTAATAGATTGTCACCGCAAGTTCATGTGACAGATTGTCTCACTTTCATTGGTTCATATGGGTCAAGCGTACGAAGCGCCATCTACATCCAGCTTCGCGTTTTCTTACCTATTGATTGATAATAACCTGATTCTTAATATCGTTCTTTTATGATAGTATTTTGTCGTGTATTTTCATGTAGGAAAACGGATGAAAAATAGATGTGGTTACTCTAAAATAGGTTTCAGATACTCAAGGCTTGCCATACAACGTCTGCTACCCTAATTGATTTGCTTCTGTATGAAGTTAGTATTCGTAGTTCCCTTCCTATAAAAGTTACGTATTGTCTATGAAAACAAATATTGCTGTCCTATTCTAGCGCTGTTGTTTTATTTTAGTGCAACAGTGACAGCACTGCAAAATAAAAAAAGAAACGAAATAAACAATACTTAACTTTTTTATGTGGGAAATTATTGTTCTTTGCAATTATTTGATTTAACGCAGTATTGTTAACACGTCACGGAACATGCGATTATGTCAGGATAATAAAACGGAAAAAAGCAAACATCACAATTGTTATGAGCTAGCCACGATTAGCACTCGTAGACCTTGCACCAGATTTGAGTGGCGAATCGATTCTGGGCTCGATCTCGGTAATATTGTCGGAATGACAAGCTGAATGTCATCTTGTCACTTTGACACATCCGAGTGACAGGTCGAAATTAGACTAAATAGTTTCCGAAACCTAGATGGAAAGTGCAACGATATTTTTTAGTATTCCACTTGTTATTTAAAAAAAGTTTACAATATCGTTGACGTATTTCAAAGATGAAAGTATCTCCTCCGAAGTTCATGAGACTAGTTTCGGTTTATTATGTTGGTGAATTCGTTTTATGCCTTCGGAGTAGGTACGTCACAATAGGAAGTCATCAGTGAGGCAATGGTAACTGTTCGGTGGTCGCGAAAGCCTACATCGTCCCATCCCCATCCATCCCTGTGTAGTTGTTTTTTGAGTAGGTTATTATTATCAGTTGTGCCTTTTTTACTACATAGGCTGTGTAGCATTTGGTCAAGTTTCTCCTTTTGTTTCTTTTTTTTTTTTCAATCGTAATGTTTGTGTGTGTCAATGTGGAGAATGTATTTGGAAATTTGACCAATTGTACCGTCAAGTTGAAAGTTCTTAAGCCATCGCAAATCATGGGGTCGAGCCCAAGCTTCCCGGCGCTAGTTCAATGTAAATAAAACGCGCACAGAACGTTAAAATATCAATCAACCCTCTTGAAATTGTGGCCTAACAGCCACGCTATGTCAAGAGTAAGTAAGGGTTTACTTAAATATGAAAATTTTTCCCCCCCAAACAGCTCTAGGCCGAGTTCGAAGGCAAAAACTTGTTCCCCTTTCAAGACGGCGGCAAAAATACTACTGCTAACGCCCGTGATATTTCTGTGCGCTGCGTAGTGAGCCGCGACCAGTAAGGTTCCAGCACGTTCATACTGCGGTCGGGGGACTGAGCTAACGCATCGGCCCACGTCGGCCTTTTTATCTCTCGGTGCGCCTAATCCAACGATCGATACAGGCTG
The DNA here is from genome assembly GCA_012932125.1 of Conopomorpha cramerella. Lineage (NCBI taxonomy): Eukaryota > Metazoa > Arthropoda > Insecta > Lepidoptera > Gracillariidae > Conopomorpha > Conopomorpha cramerella. Next base: position 2,751 of record SJJU01019351.1, read on the forward strand.
CTTGCAAAAGAAAAAAAAACAGATCCAAAAAAAAGTATTGGCTCCTTGCAGAAAAAAATAAAATTTAAGTGGGGATAGATGCTGGCCAGAAATATTTTTTAAATGTGTTTGACAACTCGTTTGTTTAAAAAAAGTTTCAGGTGCTAACACACAAAAATATTCACAATAGATTTGAGTAACAGTCAACAAGATTTTTGACGAAAGTAATTTTGATGCCATTTCACTGAACATAAGAACATGTAGAGTCAACTGTATCTGCGTAATTAATTACATATATTTTACTTTCTTAGAGCCGTATCGATCTTTGGAAGCGACCGGAAGAGCGTGATTAAAAGAAACGTATTGCTATTAAAGATGCGCTAGCGAGTATCGGCCAATGTTTCATTTCAAAAGGGTTGATCGTCAGGTTCTGGTGTCGATAGTTGCCGATGAGGCGCATGCGCAGGGCTCTTGCCGGACTAAGTAAATGCAGCCACGAGACGCTCCCTGTGTTAACACTAAGTTGTCTGTAGTTTCCAGCTTTAAAAAAAATATAATGCCCAAAATGCCGAATTTGATCTATATTTTATCATGTATTGTAAGGGTCACGTGGCTGCAGAGAAATGTGTGGCAAGTGCTCAGAACTGTATGGTTTATGTCCCAATCCTGTTCCGTAGTTTCTCATCCATATTAGGTCCTGCGACATATTACTATCGTTGTTGTCATTGTTCGTCTCAGTGCTGTCAGTAAATATTGACACATGCGTCAGATTGCAGAGTTATATGTTGTACGAAATGTTCCTTCGGTTTGAAAACATTATTTATATTACTTACACATATTTTAATTCCAAGGGGGGTATTTATTTGCAATGGTAAATACAAAACCTCTTTTTATTGTTTATTTACCTATAATTTTTTTATCGATTTGAAGTTGACATAGTGGCTATCGCCTGGCCATTGTAATGACAATTGGAACTTAATCTGTTGATATGCACGAGTTCACTTTGAAGGCTAATCTACTGTAGCCAAAGCAGCACCAGTTTAAACGGCGCGTGTAATGCTGACATCATAGCAAGTATAGCCAAAATAGTTAATTTTGGGGTCAGATGACTAAAATGAGTCGCACGAAGGAACATCTCGACATACCAATTACTCTATTACATGCACCTACTAAACTTAAATACATAATATAAAGTATATAACCGTTCTGCGAGCTTTTATTTCATTGAATTAAACTAAGAACTTTAGTTTTGCCTTATTTTTTTCTCTTTGCTCGATATTTGAATGCATCAAATATAATGTATAACTCAGCTTCAGTATAAATATTAAAGTAAATAAAATGCGCCTTCATCTCTATTTTAAAAAGAGATTCGTCCAACGATGCAATGGCCTCTACTCTTAACATGGTCAATATTTGTATACTTACCGCCAAGAGAAGTAAAAGCTCGCATGTCTGTAACAAATTATCTATTAAAATGTATTATTACACTATCCTAATATCGTTCATGAGACAACAAAATGACATACGTCAGTCTGCGTGTTTGAAGGGGATATCGCGGGACTTGCATGCAGTAGATTGATTGATTGATTGACGCACAGTGACTGCACCCCGGTTGTGGTGGTTATCTCTTGGAGTAGCTTTCGACTATATGTAGACGTTGTTTTTTTTTGTGATGCCGTTTGCTCAACTTCTATTTTATTATCTGTAGAAACAGTTGATTTTTTTGAAAATTATATTTAAACAAACATCTATTTTGCATGTGATTGAAGGTGTGCTTGAGGGATTGACGGATCTCTTTTTTTGAAATATTTGTAAGGTTTTTAAAACTAATGAGTATCTTTCATTTTTTGTTACTATTGGTTGAGTACTCAAAACGCTTCTTTAAGTTAAATGGTTTTTTGATAAAAGAGGTATTGCATCAAAGAACCGTTAACTTTCAGAATGATATTAGTACTCAGTCGCACGAGTAATGTATTACTATATGACATATATCGTAAATTAAGTATTAAATCATACTGGTATCGTCATAAGGTACATATTGCATTGGCCATAAGCAACTAATCTATCCCAGAATTCCGTCCGCGATCTCTCAAGCAGCGAAGGCGTGGGTGTGGTGGGAAATGTCATATCAGCGAGAACTCAGAAGTGACGTGACAAGTTAAAGTAATATTTTGTCATTATAAATTACTTTTAAAGAAAAAAGAACTGAAGAGTTGAAGTCTCAACCTGTATATACTAGGCGTTCTTACGATTTTTCAAAGTTCTACTAGATTTATTTGGTCTACCATCATTGCACCTTGATTCCCTTATCATGGGACCACCTTGGCAATATCATCTTTCAACAAAAACAAAAAAAATATTCATCCTAATTTGTTCATGGAATACGGTCTAATTGAAAAAGTAATATTGCTGTCCTATGTTAGCGCTGTTGTTTTAATGCAACAAACAATGCGTTTGTTTTTACAGTGACGTCATCACTGTACAAACAAACAAAAATCTAAACAATGCTATTATGCAGGATTTTTTTTATCTTAAAAAAAATCATCAAGGAGAATGACTCCGTCTTTGAAGTTAACCCTTAAAGAAACAAACAGTAGGGTACACAACTACACTTAACGTCACGACGAGTTCCCGCTTATACGACTGTAGACTTACTATTTGCCACAAAGCACGCTTGTAACTTGTATATGACTGGCAGCTCTACGGTGGCGCACCCGAGCGAACTGCCGCCGTCGCCGCACCAGTGGGAGTGACGTCACAGCGCCGGCCGAGCAGCGACATCTGTCGTGGAGGACGGGAGATTACACGTTTGATATTCGTACACACCTTGCGTATTGACGGGAGTACCTACTGATCGGTTTGTTGACGTACATTACCTACGAGTGTGTACTTATTGTATGTTGCAATAGCGATTCTATAGAGATTTGTCTAGTAAAAGAATATAATTTGGTAACTGATTGGATCTTCAAATATAATAGTGAAACTCGAATGTACTCATTGATTGACAGTTTCTATGGATAGTTTCGTTATTGTAAGTCAAACGACTATAGTAGGTGTGTTGAAAAAGAAGTGTGTAATTTGAAATTTATTGGTACAACCATCGAGTACTTGATCACGTTAGATTTGTATCTAAATTAAGTAATTGTCTAGTTATTGGCAAATGTCGTGATTCAAAATTAAATTTTTAGCTTAAACGTATTTAGTGAAAATGGTACGTTGTTGGTTGCCCAAATTCTCGATGGTTTACTAAAGCAAAATTGTTCTCTTACGTTGTAAACCTCCTCCGGAAATTCGTATGATTTTACATGTATTTGCTTTAATATTAGTTTTAATAATACAATGTCGACGTTAGATAATTATTATGTTAGAACAATAATTTGCTTAGTGTTAGAACAATGTAAATACAATTTGTGATTTTGTTTTGTGTCGACACGAATTTAATATACTTAATGAGGTATTGTTGTTTTGCTTTGATGAAGAACCAATTTCATTGGCTGATATTTGCCGTAGTTGATTTATAAAAGTAAAGGAAATAAAAATGTGTAAAAAGACCGCATCATACCTCATCGCGATAATAAATAAGTGAGAAAAAAAAAATCTTAAAGCAATGCAGCGGATAACTCCCACGGCATGACATAATTGTTAACCAAATGCATTATATAGATTGTACTAAGCGACACTAAATGTATTATAGATTGAATTTGGAATTATTCCGTAATATTTGTACTTATTATCTATCTGTGTTGTCAGTATTGAATAGTAGGCTTTGTTGTCAAGCTTAAGACGGTTTGTCGTATCTAGCGAATGAAGTCAGAAACGGCGGGAAAACGTGTTTGAAGACAAAATGGCGGTTGACAAGATGGCGGCCGCGTAGTGAATACAATAATTATAAACAACGAATACTTTTTGTGGGGCCTACTGTTCATTGTGTGTTTGGACTGGAAAGTGAGTGATCACTGAGTGATTTAGATAATGTGACCCGATGGTTAGTAGGTCCCATATTATTTCGGAACGTGTGTTTGGCTTGGCGACTGAATATTGGGCGCCAAAGCGCCCAGTTCGGTTGATATTGAAACACATTTGTGTTTTCTTATGCGCAGGATTGCTCTTTCAGGAAGCGAGCTATTGAGTAACTTTTAGTCATCAAGTAAGTTTAAAATGAGAGCCCAATTTCTCCAAATCTCCAGCCTTTGCTGTAGATGTTATTCTTCAGTTTATGGCGCGAGTTACTTGATGATTAAATCCTGGTTCCAATGTTCGAATCTATCCATTAACGCTCTACTGACGGTTACCTTCAGTTGTGTCAACAGTCAATACGTCTTTAACAGATACCTCCGGACATTAAAACCATTGTACAAATGTTGCTTATCGACCGTGAAAGAAGCCCGCCCCAGAAGCGTTGCAACTAAACCGTACAAACACTATACAGGGTAATAAAGAATTACCTTTTTAAGTCGAAGTCTACTTCTTCTGTAGTCTTTACTGAGTCCATTTCAGCAGGTATCAATGCCAAGGAACGAAGAACAAACTTCCCATACAAACTCGATCAGTTGCCAAAATGAAACCACAGCCCCCTAGCAAAACGTTTCTAGAAAGAAATGACAAGACATACCAGGCACTGCGATTGGTTGATACAAGTTAAGTCGCACGATGTGTGACATAGCAGCCAATCACAGAGCGTATGTCTTGTCTTTCTTGACGCGCGTGCTAGGACCGCTGTTTCAACCTCATCATACAAAAAGACAATCAGCTGGTTGAGTTTGTACGGGAAGCTCGAATTGACACCTGCCAAAATGCATTCAGTGGAGTGCAGAAATAGTCAGCTCAGCCTTAAAAGGGTATTTACGTATCGACCTGTATACGTGAATCGTAGAGCTAAACCGCTTTTGCGAGTACCCCAATAGGTACAAGTAAGCCTGAAAGTGTTTTTGTACGCATTGTATTAGCAATAAATGCTGCAATATGAATAATATTCATTGACATGTAATTATGCGTTTCTAATAGTTTTAATTTAATTTTAATTCGTGACGTTGTATTATATTATTTTATGATTTTCGAATTTGGTGTAGATGGTGCGCGTACACCGTGTACTTAAACTAAAATGAACATTCCAAAACAATTGGTTTCGTACTATATGAAAACATTATCTGATCATTCTAGCTTCCACAAAGAATTCGATCAAATACAATGAGGTCTTTCCACAGTCTGCTCCGTCTAGTGAAAGAACTTGAAAACATTTTTTTAGCATTCAAATTTTGTGAAAATAAAATGTCCTCATTAATTGAATCTCTATAAAGCGCCATCTATGCCGTGTTTATGGAAACTTAACACCATTTTACACACAATATGACATCGACTGAACCTTTTTTTACGTAGTGAACTTAGTTAGGCTTTAGATGAAATAATAGATTGCAAAGAGCTAAGTTAGGATTTGGATCTGTGAGTATGTTAATGTTTAGTTTAATCGAATGAAGAGCGCGGTCCTTTAAAGTGTCAAATGCAACTTCACAAAATGAAGACCGCACTGTCGGATTATTCATAGATCTTTGATTTTTTTCCTTTTGTGGTGTAAATTATTGCAGTAGTGAGATGTTATTTAGCGATGTTATAAATGTAATAAAACTGATATTGTATTCCATGCATTTATAAATTAGTTATTAAGACATTGTGTGTGAGAACATCCGCGACATATAGCTGTCCTTGTCATCTCGGCTCTTTGGATAGAGATCGCTATAACTTGAGGTTTGAACCGTAGTCAGGCATTACAATAAACGCGTCCCAATGTCGTAATAAATCGAAAGGATATATCCCTAATGTGTGTTTTATAATACATTAGAAGCCTTAACATTAGTTCAAAACTATATAAAATTAAATGGAAAAAAAATATTAAACGTGTACATAGGTAGGTTAGTTTGTTAGGCTTTAGTGTTCATTTGGAATGTGAGCCCCAGTAGGTGTCGAGCCCACACGATTGTATTCAAGTGTCTGCGGCGTGGCGAATGTTACAGATCACCGACGTGGTTCATACAATAATCTCTCTTTCTCACAGTCTGCTGCATATCCCTGGCATTGTTGAAGTAGCACTGAACAGAAATCCAACCAATGAAGCGCCAATAAGAGAGATTTGTCCCCGATGATGTGTGACGCGCGTCCCGCCCTCGGCAGATTCCGCGATGGTACAAAGAGGACCGCGGCCGGGCGCTTAGCGTGTACATAGGGCGCCCGCGCCGCGCACAACCCACCTTGCCTTATCTCAGATAGCTGACTCTGTGATCCAGTAGGGTTAAATATTAAATCGGACTATTTACCCCTCTCCCCCACCCCCCAATGCATTAATCCCACATCCCCCAATCTGGCTCCCATGTACATAACGTAGTGTTTTTCATGTTTTCTAAACGCTTAAAAGTTTTATAGCGAGTTGATAGAGTTATTCGTAATTTAGTTCGCATTTCGTCCGCTCAGTGCGCCGTGGCGGCGTTGGAGTTGCGATAGCGCTTACAGCGCCGCCGTGTGTGTGCGCGGTGGAATGCGGAACTGAAAACAATTTTACGTGTTAGTCGCTGGGTTAGGTGTCTGTATATAACATGGATATTGTGTAGTTAATGTAAGCGTAAGTCTTAGATAATCATTCAAGCACGCTCGATCACAGCCTCTTGGTATTATGTAAAAATACGTTTTTCCAGACTTTCAGCGATCTCGTATTTTTTAAGTTTAAAGTACACCACTGTTTACACAAACGATCCTTAGTTAGTAAGATTGCATTGCACTGTTTTGTAGTTAATTTGTGCCGGCTCTTTGTTTCCTATCTGCCGGCTGTTGGGTGATCAACTGCTTTAAACCGTTTCGCTGACAGCGAGTGTTATTACAATAAAACTAACATTTGTGTCTTATTTGCTGTCGGGGAAAGTGTTGAAAAAGTTACCTAATGGTCGTGTAGGGTGACAATGTTTTTAGATGAAATGTGTCGAAAAGAATATTTTAATAATTGCACTCCTTTTTTTGTGGTCAGTCAAACTTCCTTAGTGTTAACGTAAGCCTAAGTTTGCTCACTCGATAAACACGCTTTGTACTGAGTATTCCTTTTACTTTATTATGTAAATACCTAGTAATAACTATTGTGATATAAGTTGTTTGTAATCGAGTTAGTTGTAACTCAAATTTTGTGTTCGTTCTTTACTCACAATATTTTCAATGGATAATTAGAAGAAACAATGAAAGAGATATCATTTTGAAATTGACATTTTAGTCCATAACAAAGATTCAATGTTGTAAAATAATGTTTGTTAAAGATTAAGATTGAATGTAATTTCGTTACGGGAAATAGTATTTTCAAAATAAAAATTGGTTCTTGTAACAAACAGAAGTTAAATTTCATTAATGTCTAAATGTCTTTAGCAAAATAGTATCCACGCACTGAGAGTTCTTTACTTAAGTTTCTTTATATTTTAATTTAAGTGTCACCAGTAATATTTTTTCTCACATTTTTTTCTCAAAATGATGATCACCGGAATGTTGTTTCGATTCCTATTCACTACATTAGTAACTAACTGATTCATTACGAATTAATTTAATATTATAACAATTTGAATTATTGATTTAATAATGTGATTTAGTTTGTTCCGATATAAATGTAAGACTAACATTTTGTAAATATTTTAGATATGTGTTTTCCGTTACGATGGAGTTAGTTGCATTTTACCAATTTTTGCAAACTGCCAAAAGTATGTGTATAATTTTGTAGCGTAATGAATTAAAAGTACGTCGTAGTGAGGGGCAGCGCGCCGCACGCGCTCGCCGCTACCTCTCTAACAATAAACTACTGCATAATTACTTATCGACTTTCATTTACATACCTAAAACACACCTATTCGTTTCTGCTGCAATTGGGAAGAAAACCCATGAACTATACCTTTTACGGCTGAAGAGCCCTGACAGTTTATTACATTTGCGCATTAGCGCGTCTTTTTCAATACATCTTCAAAATGAACTAAACTACAATTTGAAAAGAAATATTAATCCTACAAAAACTGCGATTTTTTTTGCTGAAATGTATACGTATGTCAATATACTTCATTGTGTGACATCATCAAGTGTCAGGGCTCTTCAGCCATGAAAAATGAAGGGTACAACAGGCAAAGAATAGGGAATGTCCTAATGAGTTAATTTTTAAGAAATCACACATCCAAAAGTTCGAAGTCATGGATATTACTAGTTTTTTTCCTTTCAACCAAAAACAAAACTGCCTTGCTTGCTTTCTAGTTATTTTCATTAAAGCTAATGATTCGGAATAAAAGTACCATAGACAATAAGTTTCTTCCAATTGAAAACAAAAAATATGTGACATTGTTTGTTCTTTGCTTGTACCCTTCAAATGGTATACGCTAGTTTCGCTTTACGATAAACGGGACGATTAGTTAAACGATTGTCACTTTCGATAAACCAATCGATATCGTCACTTTCATTGGTTCATATGACTCAAGCTTACTTATCGCCATTTGCACTCGGCTTTGCGTTTTCTTTCCTACTGCAGCGGCTATGTCACACACAAGTTTCTCTCTCCCACTTTTCCTAGAGAAGGAAAAGGACGAACGAACTACTGTTGTTCAATAAGGTCTTGTTCTATGGAACAAATGGGATATCCCACTGCAGCGATAGAGAGAGTTAGGTAGAGTCTGGGTTCGCCCTCTCTTTTGGGCCCTTAGAAGAATTGGACTACCGGCGTACGAGGCGTGCTAAAAGGGGTCATCGGGGCGGTAGGTGTCGGGAGTGGGTTTCCCGACACCTACAGGAACGGTCCCGCGTTGGACGGCGGTGCCGCATGCTCCGGTTACCCTCGTAAGACAGGATCATACTGGAGTGGACGAATCACCGTCCGCCCCGAGGTGAAGCCCACAGAGGTTGGTCGCACGTTGCGTCGTGCCTGGAGAAATATTCTCTCGGAACCAACTACTTGTATTGGACGCCTTATCTAGTACGCTGGTAGGTACCATAGATATCGTTGGGTTTTTGTACTATATATCAGTGGCGTGCACACCATATAGGCAAAAAGACACTACCTACCTTAGTATTTTGGCTACCCGACCTAATAATAAGAGTTATTGCTAGATCCTTTTTTGTTGTACTTACGACACGACATAGGCTAACGAAGGTCCCATGTTTTGTGGGTGAGTAGATAGGTAGGTACCTGTGTTTCGTAAAGGCAAGTTACCTATACATGTGTCAATCCTTGGGGATTACTGCCTACCTTGTCGTAAAAGCCAGTGCACGTCACTGCTATGTATTGATTAGTTAACGTTAGTTCACTATTGGACGATTAGTCATTGAATTCTAATACATAATAGATAATACGATAACCTATGCATGACCTTGGCCTCTCCACAAATAATCTATGAACGTTTTACGTAGGTTGGTACTGACTATCCGTACTTTCTAATTCTTATACTTATTTATTTGTTAGGTCGCAGAGTTAAGGACCTGTGTGTCTAAGTACATTTTGTGCACAGTTGCTATTTTTAGCTGAGTTATAGATAAGTAGAAGCAGTCTGTGACCTCTCTTTGGTAGAGTTAGTGGTGTACGTACTTACTAGTGATATGTGGAAAATTACCTTTTTGACGTTTATATGTTGTGTTTGTTGTAAGTATCTAGATAACCGAATATTTACAAGGCCTAGTTTAATCGTAGATTTATATCTGAAACACCAATGGGGAATTTTCAGGGCCCCTGTTTCTCTTAGTAATGGCAGATGACGCTAGTTGTATTAGGGGGACAAAAATGTCAACGAAATTACTAACTTCAAGCAGTCCGTATTGAAGGCGACAGTATTTTTTTTATTGTTTGTCTACATGTTACAAAAGTGTCTGAAGTCTAAATAACTCACCCAAATAATAAAAAACGCACTAAAATATAACTGACAGAAGTCCTCCTGGATATCTACTAGCGACATCTAGATAGGACATTTTTGGAGTTTGAAAATTCCCCATTGTTTGTGATTTCCCTTTCCATTCTTCATCATGTCATGCTGAGGAGTTTTCTAAATATCATTCTGTCAAAGATAGTTGAAAACGAAAGAGATGCAACTACTTTATTCTAATCGTTCGGACTCGCTCTTTTTTTTTTAAAGATTTTTCAAAGAAATCTTATTTTCATTGTAGGTAAGCACCGTACATTTTCTACTTACATGACGCTACGTAGATTTCCTATTAAAGGTCGTGCAAAGAAAGTGCAAAATTAACCTTAATGTCTAAGGACTAACATTGTGAGTTTTCAACCTTACGGTGGTAGGTCACAGGATCTCGGCGGACTCTAAGTACGTACCAAATAAAAAAAAATGCCGCTTTGACAACTGTTAGCAATGAGTTCAGTAGTAAATTTCCCCTAAAAGAGCAAGTCAGAAGACTTATAAATTTATGTCTTCTCTCGGTTCCCAATATAATCGACAGGTTGTTTTTAAAGATAACGCATCATTAAGTAGATACTGCCGAGTCCGCTTGATCTGTTAAAAAAACGGACATGTAATGGAGAGTAAGCAGGTACTAATAAAATTTGCACAAATATATTAAGAGCGTCTGTGGTCTAGTTGGTCGGATAGGTACTTGATTTGTTACCGGGTGGGTACGAGTAGGTACGGCTACTGGACGTGTACCAATGGGACTCTTTTCAGAGCCAATATTATTATATAGTTATCCTTCACCGTGCGTTGCGTACATTGGTACGCAACGCACGGTGAAGGATAACGTCGTGATGAAACCCGCACACCACAATGTGTGTGAACCCTATAACAGCGATGGGCTCACCCCCCGGCACGTTCGGTTAAATGCGCTTAGTGAACCTTGGGCAATTGCTTTAGCAAGTGCCTCTGCCTACCACGCTTTGGGCTTAACATGCGTGAAGAAGAAGAAGATCGTAGGTATTGATCAAGATGTATCCTATCAATATCATCTCTCGACATAGCCTTTATTTATCATTAATCGAATCATAATTGACAACTGCTGCAGTATCATTTACCAAAATACAAGTTATACAAATTCTACCAACAAGTTATAAAATTAGCAGTAAATATGGTTTGGTTAGATTGCAGTACATTCGCCTATTAATCCCTTTTCTATATTAATCAAAAACATGTACTAAAGCATATTTATTTATTCAATACTTTATCGCACTAGAATTGTACAAAGGCGAACTTAATGTTTCAAAACATTTTCTTCAAGTTAGAAAGAAAAAATATTTATTCACGCGGCATACGGAAAAAATAAAAGCATACAACATGAAAAAATGAAATACAAACACAATACAAAAGACACATACCCGGTTAACCTTGGGCTACGTGGTGTGGTTAAGGTAGCCATATGTTTGAGGAAAGAATGTTCCTTACAACATAATGAATGAATAAATATACTCTTTATTACACACTGTACATTAAGTACAAAATGTAAAACTAACAAAATGGTAAAATTGCAAATGGCAAAATACACACATCAAAAGTGTCTAGGGATCAAGTACATTTTAGAAGATTGCAATCAAAAATATATTTTACAAAAACTGAATTCATTCATCATTTATTCAAAATGTGGTGATAAGTCAGTGAAACAGGCATGGGGAATTAGGTACGGGACCAATCCAGAAGATTAGATCTGATTTAAATAAATTAGTTTTTTTTAGAGCTAAAAATGTTCTTGATCCCTAGACACTTTTGATGTGTGTAGTTAAGGCAATATAAATATGATATATACATAAATATTATATAACTATTGCACACATTTCCAGCCACAAAAATACATACACCTCACGCCTGTCTCCCAGAGAGGTAGACAGAGACTACAGATCTCCATTTGTCACGGTTCTGATATACCACTTTCGTTTCATCTACATTTATACATCTTTTCACATGACCTCCGGTTTCGAGTACTTTTCGCCAGCTTCCTGACGGAAGGTGGCGTGAAAGGAAGAAGGAAACCAATCTATTGTTTTTCTATTCTTAAATATAAACCTGTATACTAACCGCGTGTAACTGGACCCCAAGAAAAACAAAAATATCCCGACAACGTTTTTCTAAGAGCTCAAATATATATGACTAGCTGTCCCGGCAAACATTTGTTTTGCCATAGGAAGGTCGCCGTTGTACTCCGTGTATTGGAAGAAATGCACCTTTTAAACCTTCCCTGAACTTCCAAGTGTGATTCAAGACCAAAATTAGCCAAATCGGTCCAGTCATTCTCGAGTTTTAGCGAGACTAACGAACATCAATTCATTTTTATATATATAGATGATGCTATCGTCAGGTCTTGATCCATAAACGTCGTTGTTGTTCGCGAACACATGAACCGATTTTGATTATTTTTTTTTTTTTTGGAAAGGGTAAATCCTAAAGTTGGTGATAAGGAAACTAGGATCTGACAATAGTATCATCCCAGAGAAAACGTAGGGAGAAATCTTAAGAAATTATAGTTCTTACTATTTACATTCCTGACTGATTTGTACAAATAATATAACCCGGTATATTAAAAACGGCATTACTACTAGTAAACTCAATCAATCAATTTTCCCTTGCAAACATTCCAGCTATAACCACATCAACACAAAAGTTTTACCGCAAGGACTACACGTATAACGCGAAGACAGATGCGTTTTACAAGCTCCACGCCGAAGAGACGACCTTCAAGAAGGCGAAGCAGCGATGTCGTGCTGAAGGTGGCTACCTCATGGTGCCCGGACCTCTGGACCTGGTGCAGGGGCATGCGCTCATGAAGCTGGTGCCTGAACTCACAGCCGCGTTCATCGGTGATGATGGAGAGTACGCTGGTGAAGGTGCTGATACAACTCTGGAATTGAATCGTGCGTGTTTATTTTACTCTTAACTAACTAACCGCAAACGTATTTTTGCGAGCGTCTGTGGTCCAGTTGGTCGGACCGTTGACTTGTAACCGGGAGGTCCCGGGTTCGAGTCCGGCTACTGGACGTGTACCAATGGGACTCTTTTCCAGAGCCTATGTACGCAACGCAACGCTCGTACGGTGAAGGACAACATCGTGATGAAACCCGCACACCACAAGGTGTGTGAACCCTATAACGCGATGGGCTCACCCCCTGTCACGTTGGGTTAAATACGCTTGGTGAACTGTGGGTGCTTGCTTTAGCAAGTGCCTCTGCCTACCCCTCTTTGGGATTAAAGGCTTGAAGTGTATTTTTTTATTTTGGTTTATTTTAATAAAGAATACTGAATAATCCCAAAGCAGGGTACAATAATGCCCACGGTTCATCAAACGTTTTTAACCCAACGCGACAGGGAATGAATCCATCCGTCATTATAGACTTAGGTATCCTCATGGTGTGTTTGTTTCATTGCGATAGTACATATAAAAGCTTTAAAAAATTTTTAAGTGACTTCCAAAAAGGAGCTTTTCTCAATTCAACAGCATACATACGGTTTTTTTATTTTATTTCACGGATTTTTTTGATGATTTTGATTTTTTTTGTTGGAAAGAAGACATGTCCAAGATGGTACGGTGATGTGGAAATCAGGGCTTGTTAAGTAAAAACATAAATAAATACACTTCACGCGTTTTGATTCCAATTTGAATGCGTGGTAGGCAGAGGCACTTGCTAAGCAAATGCCCACGGTTCACCAAGTGTTTGACAATGGAGAATTTGATAAATCGAGGGTATCTTGACAACATCGTATGAGCGGACGACTAGTACCTAAATCGGTTATTTTTCTTTATAAATTATAAAGTTTTAAGAATAACAAATCCTTTTGTTATTTGGGCGTCTCCGATTTTAGAGTCGTTTTTATTTGTAAGTAAAAGTTTTCAGGGAAATGACCGCTGTGAAGTCTGCTAGTCTGTCGAGCGCCCGCCGCCGCCGCCGTCGACGTACGTACAGTCGCGCACACAAAGCTTTTACAAATATTAGGAACATTGGTGCAAAGCTAACAAGAGCTATGAGAGATTTTTAAATATTTTGAAATAGTAGAGGTGAAAGAGATATTTCTCTAAAAGAGAGTTAACTGAGTAATAAAAAAAATACATTTCACGCCTTTAATCCCAAAGCGGGGTAGGCAGAGCAACTTATCGAGTCTTTTACTGAGTAACAGCAACTTCTTTTTAAAGAAATAGCGGAAAAGAATGTCATAAAGTGTTGTTATATTTTGCAATAGGTGAAATATTTTGAAATAGTAGATAGAGGTGAAATATTTTGAAATAGTAGAGGTGAAAGAGATATTTCTCTAAAAGAGAGTTAACTGAGTAATAAAAAAAAATACATTTCACGCCTTTAATCCCAAAGCGGGGTAGGCAGAGCAACTTATCGAGTCTTTTACTGTGTAACAGCAACTTCTTTTTAAAGAAATAGCGGAAAAGAATGTCATAAAGTGTTGTTATCTTGATTTCAATTTTAGTACTTTACGAATCATATAATTTACTAGTGGACTCGACAGACGGTGTCCTGTCTTAACTATTAATATGAATATAAAATTAGTTTAACCTCTAGCAGTGGATGCCACGAAATATAAACTATCCTATGTCTCAAATTGGATGAAATTACATATAAATACCTACTGTGTTTCTTTTGTTACCGTATGTCATTTACTATGCTATCCAACGTCATAATTAGATAAGTTTTTATAACTGGGTGCTCAATCTGTGTTGGACGAATAAATGCCTTTTTCTTCTTCTTTACTTTTGTGAATATCGGTAGCCTTGGTGAAGAGTTCATTGGGAACAAACATCATGACACTGGATTTTTATATATTAAGATTGTTCCAGTTGATCGGATCCTTGATTTGCAACCGGGTCTTGAAGGTCGCGGGTTCGAGTGCGGCTAATGGGCGCGTACCAATGGGACTCTTTTTCAGAGCCTATGTATGCAACGCAATGCTTCTACGGTGAAGGACAACACCGTGATGAAACTGAACTAAAATGTGTGCGGACACAACAAGGTGTGTGAACCCTATAACGGCGATGGGCTCACCCCCTGTCACGTTGGGTTAAATACGCGCGCGTGAACTTATAACTTAATGTATTGCCTAAATACGCTGGCAGTGAGGTGCCTACAGGTATCTATAATGTTATGAGATTTTTCACAGAAATTCATGGCAGATTTTAAATTAAGTTAATTGATTGATTGCTCTCCAACATACCAGAATTTTAATCTGTTCGAAATAGGCTTTAGTTTTAAACAAACTTTTTGTAAACGTTGGGTCAAAATTATACAATAATTGAAACCCATAATAGTTAAAACCATGAGAGTAAAACATATTTTAAATAATAATTATTTTTCATAATAACTATCTGACCGCCAAACGTTGTTTTAACAATATACATTAAATATATATACATAAAACGGTATTTTTATGCTATTATATGTATGTATTATACATATAAACCTTTCTCTAAAATCACTCTATATATTAAAGGAAACCGCATCAAAATCCGTTGCGTATTTTTATAGATCTAAGCAAACATAGGGACAGACAGCGGGAGGCGACTTTGTTTTTTCCTTGGTTATTGATGTGTAATATTATCTTGATTAGGAGTTGGTCTTGTTGGTGGTTGCAATGTTATAAAAATAGAAATAAATTAACAACAAGTCAAAGTCTATAAATATTA
>SJJU01019354.1:0-10625 GCA_012932125.1 Conopomorpha cramerella
CGTTTTATATTGCAATGGGGTATTATTTGACAACCATTTGACAGCTTAAAATAGTTCAGCTTCGCTGTCGTGAGATGTCGCTAATACCGCGCGAGGGTTTCACAATTAATTTTTAGATAAACTTCTTTCTTTGTTGTGCTTATTAATGACAGCAAAAGGTTCTTATGAAAGAAAAAAATTACATCTACTGTTGGGCACAGGCCACCCTTTTACAATCATATTAATAGTTAAGACAGGACAACGTCTGTCGAGTCCAGTTTCGTTTTAGTCCAGTACTAGTTTTCATTAAAATAGGCTGGCTGGTTTTCATAGAACAGAAGAAGAACTTTTTATTGTACTGATAGTAGTGAGAGGCGAAAGCCGTAGATTCATGCTATTTGAAACAAGAAAACACCCGCTGGCTATTCTAATGCCATCCAGTGGTAGATTTTGTAATTACCCATTAAATATTGGCTAAGGGCTTCTATGACGAAGTCGCATAAATTCAAAGTAATCTACACCGATACTTTTTTCATACACCCGGTTTAGTTACACGGTTACCTTTGGGGGTATAACGTTGCTTCAACTCTTAATAGTGTACAAAATAAGACCAAATCCCCTAGGCGTCTAAACCTGGCAACTACTAATCGGAACTGCACTTTTAAACCTTAACTGCATGATTTTTTTTGTCTGAATAAAAAAGCCTATCCATCTTAAATTATGCGGCCTGCATCATGGAAAAAAATTAAAAGTGGTCTAGAGTCAAAACTGCGTTCATACGTATTAGTTGTACCTTTGACAATAATTTAGACTAAAAAATCTGTAGATGGGACGATTAGAAAAAAAAAATCGAGGAAAATTATATAATTTTCATCACTATGCAGCTAAGGGTTAAAACTGAACCTCACACTTGTGCATAATGTCACGGTTTTTCACCACATACAGGTAATAGCGCTGGGCAACCAGTGCGGCAAGATAATGGTGTGGGAGCTGGGCGGAGTGCCCGGCGCCACGCGGCACACACAGCTCGTGCACCCGCGCTGCTCCGCCGCCGTGCGACAGGTACGTCACACTCTGGCCCAGCTGTTCCGCCCATGTAGATGAAGATGATACGGGGCGTTTCCGCAACTCGACGTCCAGTGCGCCTATTGTGCGTGATTTGGGTGGCACTACTCCAACCACCCCAGCTCCTCGAGGAACCGTAACAAACCCTTTGTGTCCTTGATGATCTCCTGCAGCGATCGTCGCTGTTCTAGATGAGTCGCCCTGTATTTTTCCACAATCTGGCACTCCAGTAAGATGTGTTCCGCTGTCTCCTCTGCCTCCATGCATGCTCTGCACAGTGCGCTGTCTGTAAGTCCTAAATTAAAAAGATGTTTATTTAATAGCGAGTGGCCGGTTGTTATAACGACAACAAGCCTTAGTCGTTTTTTGTTTAGCCTGAGTTCCGGCCATGAGAATCATCATCATCATCAGCCCATACTTGTCCACTGCTCGACATAGGCATTTCCAATTGCACGCCACTGTGATCTGTTTTCGGCTTCTCGCATCCAGCTTCTGCCAGCCATCTTGCGTATATCATCAGTCCACCTTGCCTGAGGGCGTCCCACACTCCGTTTGCCGAGACGCGGTCTCCACTCGAGAACTCGTTTTCCCCAAGGGTCATCGGTTCTACGGCAAATATGGCCGGCCCACTGCCACTTCAGCTTGCTAAAACGATGAGCTATGTCGATGATTTGGTTCTCTGTCGGATCACTTCATTTCTGATTCGATCCTTCAGAGAAACGCCGAGCATAGCCCTTTCCATAGCACGCTGTGCGACTTTGAGCTTGTGGACCAGAGATAGGACTGAGGTTTCTGTAAACAGACACCGGCAAGTCTTTCCACATCCTGGCGGCTCGCACTATGAAAGTAGACGCAAACCGTTTGGTTCGCGGACCCTTGCCTGTTGTAAGAGACAACTCAGAGGGCGGGAGGGGGAGGTTGTTGCCGAGGGCAATAACACACGAGTGGGGTCTAGTGGGTACGAGTCCCGCGTAACCCCGCCGCTGTCCCCGATACCGACAGGTTATCAAAAAAGGATTTCCCACGATACGTCCTCTGCTTGATGATGGTCAGACACAAGCCGCGGAGATGCAGTTAAGCATGAGCCAAAGCTTCTGCTGCAGAAGGGCTGGGATGAAATACGATAGTATATGAGCCACAGGGCTGGGAAGAGCAACAACTTTGCGCCCTGTTTAAAAAAGCATAATATGGAGTGGATCTCAATTAGTTCGAGGAGATTGAAAAAACACCTAGAATGTGCAAGAAATCTTTTGCCCTAATGGGCCCTAGGTGTCTCGTTATTTTTTAAACCTACATTTCTTATGTTATCAGTCAAATGCACCCATAATATTGTGCTTCATAGGCATCCAAATGTATGCCAATTCAGCAATGAAGGCTATTTAGCGAACGCTGGGGCCCGTTCATCTGGGAAAAACATATGTATCGAGCTGACCAGATTATAATGTTGAACCTTTAAATACCTAATATCAAAAATTAAATCTTTGTCAATATTTTTTAATTACAGAAAATGAAGACTATAGAAAACCTGCTCGTTATCAATAAGTTTTATATCTAAAAAAATATATTATAAATTCATATTATGAATAACAAAGAAA
The DNA here is from genome assembly GCA_012932125.1 of Conopomorpha cramerella. NCBI lineage: Eukaryota > Metazoa > Arthropoda > Insecta > Lepidoptera > Gracillariidae > Conopomorpha > Conopomorpha cramerella. The sequence goes on from SJJU01019354.1 coordinate 2,640, forward strand.
GTGCAAAAATATTACCAAAAAAAAACATTTATTATGTACTTACAACTTCTCTACACAAAACCACCAGGCCAAGATCGATAAATACATCATCATGATGTCTTTATCAGTGGCAGTGGACAATTAAGGTCATCAGCACATGGGCATATACCTCTCCAAATGCACGCCACTGCGTTTTGTTTCCGCTTCTCGCATCCATCCAAATGACATCGTTAAAGGTTAATTCCAAATTCCAATGTATTTCAGGTAACGCTTTCCCGCAGCGGCAAGATCCTGCTGGCTTGCTGCGACGACGGTACCGTGTGGCGCTGGGACCGCGTGGCGCAGGACAAGCCCGGGGTTGGCGCCTGACGTACTGCACGCGCGTCTTAACACTTCGCCGGACAGTCAACGACTTTACAACACTAAATATACACACATCAAAAGTGTCTAGGGATCAAGTACATTTTTATCTCTAAATGATGTATAATTTCAGTGCGTATCCCGATAACGATGCGCCCATACTAAATGAATGTACCAAGTGTCAAACTGTATGGATCGTGCCGGATCAGATCGCACTGAATCCGTTCACTGAGGACGTAGGGTGAGTTTTTCGGCTTACCTTAAAATTCGCACCTTCGCCACTGGTACGTAGTAGTACCTACTAATGATCCAGAAGCCTCGTATATAGGTAACACCTACTGTAAAGGAACAAAAAATAAAAACACCATTGAATTTGACGGTAAATTTTATTTTCTTCTAAATAACAGGTACAATACAACTACATTTCTAAAGAAATGAATCACAGAGTCTGGTGACTGACGTGTCCTACTACATACTAGGTACTTCACACTACGGGTGTTACACGTGACTCTGTGAGGGACACACACTTGAAATGTTCCATGTATTTCCTAGAGGACATTTCATAAAAACCTTTCTTATTCCCTCGTCACTATACAGGGTTTTTCATTCAGTAGGGAAGAAAATGATGGCGGAATGCAGATGGCGCTTTGTACGCTTGACCCATAATGGACCAATGACAGTGAGGCAATCTGTCACATGAACTTGTGAGAATCGATTGTTTTGGGTCAAGCGTACAAAGCGTCATTAGTTCATGAGTTTTCTTCCCCATTACATAGGTATGGGATAGTCTTAAAACTACTACAAAGGATACCAGATTGGAATCTCATATGGAAATATCTTTTTTTTAATTACATACATACATACACTTTTTTTTTTAATTCTTCGTTAATATACAGGATGTAACATATAAGTTGGTAATTATGGGTACATCTGAAACTATGAGATGCGAAGAGCTGTACGTAATTTCGTCAGGACTTGATCCGGGCGAATATCTCACTCTCTATCATCTCGCATCTCTAAGAACGGAAGAGTAAGATGCTTTGCGCGGACTGAGTTTAGAGACGGGAATAATTTAATTGCACTCACTTTATTAAGAAACTATGTCATAAATTTTTGGTCACAAGGTCCACAATTCAGACAATTTTCATAAATATAATATATTGATCCTTATACCTAACCGAAATCGAGACCGATATTCACACGGAATGTAAGAGAAAAGTCAACGCATTAAAATATTATCTAGCTTAGAGTCCAACTGATGAATATAGGACATAAAACAGAAAGACTTCGTTGACTTTAGAATCAAAGGTGGGCATCCTCACAGAGTACTTACTCAACTAACACACAACATCAATGACTAGAATGGTAATAAAATACTTATTCATACTTCCCTTTAAAAAGGTCTAGACTCATTTTTTCGGTTAAAGTACTTCAGTGCTAAGCAAAAGTCAACCTTTACATGTACAGAATAAGAGCCGTTTTAATGTTGAACTTATTATGACAGGTGCCAAATTGATTTGTTACTTTAACACCACCAAATAGAGTATATTTTATATTAACCACCGGACAAAATAACCGAAGAACTGAGACTAGACCAATAGCAGTACTACACCGAAGGAATGCGGTCGACTGTCTACTGTGTTATGAAAAATTTATCTTCAAATAGATACGACTAGAAAAATCGTTTGTAACGATTGAAACGCTAAAAACGTCAAGTAGTTTATTAATAGAGAATTCAAGTAGACCATTATTTCTTGCTGACCGTACCGAACCCTAACATTTTAGTGTAGTACAGTAAACCAACACGATATTTTAATTATATTAAAATTAATAAATTAACTGTGCCGATTAATTCTAAACAAGCGGCAGCATTGTTATAAATATTGAGATTTATTGTAACAGTTCAGTTGTTTCCTTACACAAAATTAAATCACAAATAATAATAATAAACAACAATAATATAATCATTCTTAAAACTACATTACAACATTGATTGGCCTACAAACTAGACACAGATCCTCTTACTTCTGGTGTTTTGTCATTTTCTATAATTTGACACTTCCTTTACGTGTACAAAAGACAAAACAGTGTGTAAGTTACACAAAGTTACACGTTTCTTAGATAGTAAGGAGGATAATGATTAACTACATTGGAATAGAATAATTAATATAATTAAGAACTTCAATCAAAATTCAGTCTTTAAACGAATCAAACGATTTCTGTTCGGGAGTAATTCAATACGATCAAAATTCATAAACAGTTATTTTTACATAAGTAAATGTAAAATTTGACATTCTCGAGAGTTTTGTAATTGGGTTTACCGGACACATGCGTTCGTTTTCTATTATCTCCGAATTTATTTTGAACACACATAGTTCAATATTTCCGATGAGAAAGAAAACTCGTGAACTAATGGCGCTAGTATCGTTCGACTCAAAAAAAATATGATTGGGTAAGTTATTTTGACAATTTGTCTCACTTTTATTGGTCGATTTATATGTGTTAATCGTACAGAGCGACATCTGAATACAGCTTCGCGTTCAGCGTTTGCTCCTTCATTAGAGCAACTAATAAACGTTTAGCTCTAAATCTATACAAAGCACTTAAATTTTAAGTGCGTATAAACGTTATATTTTGAAGAAAGTTGGAGACAGCATATCGGCTACTATAGCTGAACGGACTCCGTTTTCTTTAGAAACGTGTCCAGATAGTAGCAATCGGCTGTTGGCTTCGATATAAAAGCACCTTAAACTTTAAACTATTAGAAGAAAATTTCTCTTCTTGAAGTCAATAAAATATTTCCTCTGGCATTGCATACACACATACAATAAATTATATTTTTTAAATTAAAGCAGTGAACTCTACATTTCATTGCCAAGACATGTGTATGTGCTTCACAAGTCACACGGAATCTTTGGTACGTAACCTGGGGCCCCAATAACATTGGAAGCCCAGTCCATAGATAATAGAAAACAAACGTCACTGCTCGGCACGGTATGTAAATCAGTAAATACAAAATGTTTGGTAAGTACACAGTACATTAAAAAACATCACAGTAAAAAACGCAATTGAGCTGAGGAGTAACAAAAAATTACATCTTAATATTAATAAAAGCGTTTAAGTTCTGATCTCAACCAATCAGAACGGCAAATGTGAGATTCTGTGGAATTTGCGTTCACTACTAAATATGGTTAATATTTATTTATTTTTGGATGCAGTCTAATGTGGGGTAATACTACATAATGTGCGGGTAAAGTCTAAAATACTGTATATTTTATAGCTATCGTCAGGTAGACGAAATTTTGTTTAGCTTATTTTGTTATTAATTATTATAAAAAGAAAACATTTTTCAGTTTCCATTTGCACTGTTATAACGATGCGTTCATCATTTTAATATACGAGACTTTTAGGTCCATTTATCAAGTTATTTTAAACAATATATGTATTGTTCTTCTTTCACAAATTCCGACCGCAATGCATTCCTTTTCTACCCGTGTTATCTATATACATATATATGTCCATTCTTACATACCACGGAAAAAAAAAACTATCCATATTACTACTGGTAGTAAGAATGGTAGTAACATGGGTAGAAAAGGAATGCATTAACTCGGTTATAAAAGTCGAGTGAGGATATGACCTCAAACAATGCATAAAATGTATCAATCATGTCAGTCGTACTTTTTCCCGTATTTTGAAACAGAGGCAAACATTGCAAATTACTTCAGCACGGAAGCATTCTTGAGTTTACTCAACACTTACGCGCAAGTAGCATATATAATACGCTCCACGGGAAGTTAATTTGTGTAATTTATATCATATATAATAAATATTTATTTAATTTCTGAAGTAAATCCCGTATAATATAATTAAATGTCACTACATAATAATGTAAATATTTCTACAACAAAACATAACAATACTATGTAAAAATTAAAGCAAAAATTCATAAATTACTTATACTCTGAACATCTACACAATCGATTTAGGTACACAATAAAAGGCACGAATTCAATGAAACCATACTGGTAACTAATTGTTTAAACAATTTACGTACGTAGAAAAATACTATGACAAAATAAATTCATATTTCGTGTTTACCTGTCTAAATTTTATGAACAATTTTTTCTATCACCTCGACGGGAAACTTTAGAACTAATGGCGCTAGTGTCGAGTGTTCAAAAAGTGGGATTCGTGAAGGCAAGTTATTTCCGCCGCTTTATGCTCCCCGCCGAGAGCATAAATGCTACTAAATGTATGGAAAATGGGATTATTGAGTTTGATATTATGATACAATTTGAGCATAATATATTATATATTCTTACTTATTTTGTAACACTAGTGCCATGAATCACCTTATTTTGTAACACTAGTGCCATGAATTCCACAATTTACTAACCCATTAAACCTTCGTCTTTGACCCCATAAGATATTTTCTCTTCGATCACTCCATTTATCTAAAGTTTTAAGCAAGTATCCATTATTTTACAAGTATTTGTAGATCCGTATGTTGTCATGGACGGGTAAATACATATTACAAAGAGCTTTTTCATTTGGTTGAAGGAAGTAACCATATTAGAACTTTAAGTATCTTATAAATATTTCTCAACTAGTCTTATTTCAAAAGCTTACTTAAACGCCTCACAGCAGTATTTTAATCGATAGTCGAAAACTAGTCATGATATTTTTTGTAGTGAATTTTACATATCGACTCTCATTGGCTGTTATGTCACACTTCGTGCGACTCGGCTTGTTTTAACAAATCGCAGGGCGTTATATGTCTTGGTACTTTTTTCTTGGAGCGCTGTGCTAGGGGGGCTTTATAACTGATTGTCGATAACAATCAATAGCGGTTATCCTAAGTAAGGTAGCATTGTGCAATGGGGAAATTTCTTTGACATTTTTCTGACAGATTTTCGGTTTTTTTCTGTCATTACTGTGATACTTTCCAAACAAAGTTTGACAGGAATAACAGTATTTCGCCCGAAAATATGTCAAAAAAACGTTAAAGAAAATTCTCCATTATATATTCTACATATATCTATATGGTTGCGATTCCAAGTCGTCATAACTGAACTGAACGTTTGCCAAAAAGTGATAGACTAAATACTTTTGGCTAATAGCAATTTTGTCAAATAGATTTTTTACCTTATAAAGGCAGCGTAGAAGATTCATAGTTAGTTGGTTATTATAATGTATTTAATAAGTAATTTTAGAAAACGATTAAAGGACTCTAACAATCTGTTTACGGAGATCATGCATGAAAAGATATACGATTGTAGATTAAGCGAAACGCGTATGTCAGGACCGTGACAAATGTATATATGTAGTCTCTGCCTACCCCTCTGGGAGACAGGCGCGAAGTGTATGTAACAAACTGATTCTGCTATGGCCTTTTTATAAAATCAAAAAGATAAAAGGAACAAGTAATAAGGAAATTAACTTTTTTAAATTTATAGCAGTGGGCATAAATCACTTGGACATTGCATTCCCTGAAAGATCTTTTTTTTAGTAAGAATTGCTTCTAATGGGGAATTTTCTTTGACGTTTTTCTGACAGATTTTTTGGCGGAGAAATGTCATTACTGTCAAACTTTGTATGGAAAGTATGACAGTAATGACATTTCTCCGCACGATGATCTGTCAGAAAAACGTCAAAGGAAATTCCCCATTGTTACACGTCAAACAATAGGAATACAATAGTTATATGTTAATGTCATGAGGCCTTTTAAACTTCTTTTTTTTTTTGCTCCATGACATAGAGGTCGCTACTAGTTTCTGTGTAGATTGTCAAACAGATGCTTACAGCTAAATATGCCGTGACATTTATTAAAATATTTTTTGAAGTTGTTGCAAAAAGTTTCGGTCAAAGAGGTTGTGATTGACATAGAACAACGTAGCGTCATCTTTTGAGAAAATGGCAAAATAATTTTTAAAAAATGCAACCAAACGTATGTTAAAATTGATATCCACGTTTTACTAGACTCCATGTCTATCTACTATTTATTTCAACACGTATTTTTTTTTTTTGTTACTTTTCTTTCTTTTGTGACTACCTACATACAGTATCTAAGTTTTTATTTCCTTGTGTAAATCTAAATTACATCTGGCGCTTAATTTCAACGACTATTTTCTTACAAAATACTTTAATAAGTGATATTTGAATAGAATCAAATTCTTTGCTTTAACCAATCACGTTAATTTGTACATATCAGATACTTAATTAAGCCCACCACCGTCCAAGCCCTACCTGTCTCTCGGGGCCATACTGTAGAGATGTGCGCATCTACTTGCTTTTACCTCTTTCGAGAGCACACGTTTTCTTGGCTCCATACAAATCACCTTTCTCCATCCCTTCTGGGGCATGACGACAACTTACAGTTTCCTAAACCAATTATTGACACTACTTACTGATTTGGACATGAAAAAAGAAACAAACATTTTAGAAGAATGTCTGATATGGTCTGCTAAGAAAATGGTGTATCAGTTTTGATGACAAATGTCAATAAGGCAGAGATGTTATATTGTCACAAGTAAAAAATGTACCTTAAAACCCAATGACATTCACATGAATGGGAAATTTTCTTTGGCGTTTTTCTGGCAGATTTTTTCGGGCTGAAAACTGTCATTACTGTTGTACTTTCCGAACAAAGTTTGACAGCAATGACAGTTCTCTGCCCAAAAATCTGTCAGGAATACGTCAAAGAAAATTCCCCATTTCAATCATAGGGTTACAGACTAGATTCTTGGCCGACTTTACGTTAGCTATCAATAAAAATGTTTAAATTTTAGACTCCGTTTCACAAAATAAGTCCCGTGGCTACCATACTGAAAGTATGGAAACGAGGGGACTTCTTTCGTGAAACGGAGTCTACTTACGAATTTGGTACTTATGTACAAGAAAAGAGACAATTTTTTGTAATACTTAACAACTTAACAATGGCCTATAGCTTCTATTAGTGAATTTTATTTGTACAGTTCACACATAATCAGTGTCTCAATTTTAACATACGTTTTTCATTGACCCATAGTATTAATTTATTTGAAACTTAAATAGCAAGTTTTGTGGTCGACGTCAAGGATCAAATTTGAGGCGGCCTATGTCCAACAGTCAAATTCGGACAAATTTGATGCGGCTTATGTCCAACAGTTATGACATGATCAAATTAACTCTTTCCCGGACAGTGAACGGCTATAGCCGTAACTAACAATAAAAAATCTATTGTGTTTTTTTACTGTCCGCCAATGTGTTAAGATCCCGAATTTCACCCTCGACATCATAAAAAACATAATTAAACGCCTCTAGTGCTAATGATACCTAAGTCGGATGCGTCGTCATCGGGTATAGCAGGCTGTGGGGGTATGTGATGTTGCGGTGGTGACAAGGGAACGGGCGGTGGTCGGGGCGGTCACCGCACGCGGCCCGAGGGCGAGCGCAAGTGCGAGCGGATGTATCCGGTGCGGTAGTCCACCGGGTCCCGGCTGTGCGCTGACCCGTTGCCCAGACGGTTGCGGCGACTCCATCTGTCGTGGTTAATTAACGTTTTGAACAAGTCGAGATATACAGTGCGACTTCATTGTTGAATGTTGTACAGGTGATCTAACAAAACTTTTAAAATAAAAAAAAAATGGGTAGACATTATATTAA
>SJJU01019359.1:0-10282 GCA_012932125.1 Conopomorpha cramerella
GGGTGAGCGCATCGCCGTTATAGGGTTCACACACCTTGTGGTGTGCGGGTTTCATCACGATGTTGTCCTTCACCGTACGAGCGTTGCATTGCGTACATAAGGCTCTGAAAAAGAGTCCCATTGGTACACGTCCAGTAGCCGGACTCGAACCCGGGACCTCCCGGTTACAAGTCAAGTGTCCGACCAACTGGACCACGGACGCTCTAGGTAAGTAGTAGTATTTACTAATGTTTGTAACAACATTATTAAGAAAAAAAATATTGTTTATTTGAATCGAATGGGCGCCGAAACTACTGGAGGGAAATGAAAAAAAATCTAGCTACACTATCCCGGGAGAACATAGACTTAAAACAGTATATAAACAGCGAGTAAAACACTAATTATATAAACCTAAGATATAATATAATTTTAAAGGAAAAAGAACCAACCAGTACTAAGCGCCCGCCAATATATTTTTTTAAAGTTCCCCTCGATTTATCTGGTCTGCCATCATTGAATCCTGATTTCCTTATCACGGGACCACCTGGGAAATATCTTCTTTCCAACAAGCAAAAAAATCGGTTCATAAACGGAGTTATTGGCGAACAAAAATAAAGACTCCTTTTTAAGTCGCTTAAAAATATGCGAATAAAAATACTATCCAAAAAAGTTTCTAAAGCACAGAATAATATTCTTTGCGAGAATTTCAAAATGTTGATGCAGCGGAGAACAGTTTTACTAAATGTCAGAAACATTTCTCTCAAGAAAATCGCTTCGCTTCACGTCATTCGTTATGAAGATGCGATTTTCCCTACCTGTGTGTGTCCGTGTTGAATTTTGCATTTATTTTAGGATATTTCGTACAATAGCAAAAAGTATATACATACACTTTACGCCTTTCAATCCTAAAGCGGGGTAGGCAGAGACAATTGCTAAAGCAAATGCCCACAGCGTATTTAAACCAACGTGATGGGGGATGGGCCCATCGCCGTGTTTCGCCAAAGGTGTTTTATTTATTTTTAATTTTTTTATTCTGGCAGGTTTTGCCAGTTTGGTTTCCTGCGCAGTATAGTTTGAAGGTCTTCAAGTCGTGGGTGAATAGGTACCTACTGAACAAGTGTGCTCCATCGTAGACCACATCGCTGCTTAACATCAGGCAGGATGGTGGTCAAACGCTTGTTCATAGTGATTAAAATTTTTTTTTTAATATAGTGTGTTATATGTATAAACCTTTCTCAAGAATCACTCTACCTACTAAAGAAAACCGCATCAAAGCCTGTTGTTTGTTTTAAAGATCTAAGCATAGTATGTATTACATAGTTATAGACAGCGAAAGGCGATGGTGATTTTATACAACGTATGGATGATTGACGATCGGGATTTATAAAATAAGAATTACATACATACATACACTTCACGCCTGTCTCCCAGAGGGGTAGGCAGAGACTACAGATCTCCATTTGTCACGGTCCTGACATACCCCTTCGCTTCATCTACATTCATACATCTTTTCATACATGACCTCCGGTTTCGAGTACTTTTTACGCCCCCTTCGGCCAGGACATCACCAATCTGGTCTGTATATGTCCTTCTGGGGCGACCTCTACTCACCCGGCCCATTAGATCACCCATATAAATCTCTTTCGTCAATCGACTTTCATCCATTCTCTCTATATGCTCAAACCACCGAAGCATGCGCGATGAAAATAAGGATTCTAAAGGAAAATTTCCTGCGGGAATAATCGAGCGGTGCCCGAAGGTACTTAATGCGTGATTTAAGTGGAAAATTTGTAAATTTGGTTCGTACTGTAGAGATTAATCGGCCATATAAGTAACCCTCGGTGTGGTGGGGGTCTAAATCTTGATTTATAGACCTTCTTATTTAAGAATGTATAATTTTTTGGTTAATTTACTAGGTTAGGTACTAGTGGCGAAGCTAGGGCGTAAGCCGGTAGAACAAGCCTATGCCAGGCACATTAACAAATATTTTCAAGTAAATTAAGTAGCGTAGGGACTTATAATAGCTCAAATAAGTAAGACAAATATAAAATCTAAATAAGCATTGGTTAAGTGCCTATTTTTCACTACCGGCTTACCTCCTAGCTTCGCCACTATTACTTCCAATTGTTATTGAATATATCGAGGTATTTCAGTCGCGGGTCGTCTACTAGTTTTAATATCAAGAATCACACAAAACAATGTAGTTTTTCGTACATTTTTAAAATGTCCCGTCCAAAACTTTTTGTTTATTCCCAGCGAACGGATAACGTCATAAATCAAAATTGATACTTTGATAATCTATGCGCCGAAGTACCTATAAATATTAATAACTAACTGTCCCAGCAAACATAGGAACATTAATACTCCGTGTATTGGAAGAAACACACCTTTTAAATCTTCCCTGGACTTCCACGAATAATCAAGACTAAAGTTAGCCAAATCGGTCCAACCGTTCTCGAGTTTTAGCGAGACTTCATCATCATCAGCGTATTTGTCTACTGCTGGACATAAGCCTCTCCAATTGCACTCCACTGTGATCTGTTTTCGGCGAGTGAGATTTCGTTCGTCAGCAATTCATTTTTATAGAATAAATTTCAAGTCAAGGAGTTCTACGGTAGACTCCATCGAAATCTTATCTAAATAATAAATCTATATGAAATGAAGATTTTGAATCGAGAACATAAGGACCTATATCAGGAAAAAATTGGATTATCGAGTATTTTTTTAATTTCTAACGGAGGAGCTATATTCATATATCATATTAACAATTTTAGTTTTACGTCACTGGCACCCAACAATATCAACCGAAAGTAACCAGGTTTTTGTATAGAGTATTAATTATAATGTATAGATACTCAGACCAAAACACAACTAGACTTGCAATCAAAAATAGATATTTATAATAAAACGATAAAAAAAATACACTTCACGCCTTTAATCCCAAAGCGGGGTAGGCAGAGGCACTTGCTAAAGCGAATACCCACAGTTCACCAAGCGTATTTAACCCAACGTGACAGGGGGTGAGCCAATGGCCGTTTTAGGGTTCACACACCTTGTGGTGTGCGGGTTTCAACCCGGGACCTCCCCTTTACAAGTCAAGGATCCGACCAACTGGACCGCAGACGCTGTATATAATAAAACGAAACAACAATATTTTCTGATCCTTACTACGTAGCAGGTTATATTTGTATCCAAACTGTTCTAACATAATTTTGGCAGTAAAAAAGACAGTTTGGATCCCTAAGTACATAATTTTGGTGAAATAGAGACGGACTGAAGGTACTAGGAGGAAGTCTAAATGTGTTTAGGATGAGGGTATTAATGAAAAGGAACATATTGTGGTTTCATGTTTCACAATGGCAGTACTTAAAATACTGGCACGTATGTAAACAATGTAAAGTCTCTTTAATCCTAAAGAGGGATAGGTTTAAGGAAATTGCTAAACAACTGGCCACATTTCACCCAGCGTATTTAATCCTGCGTGATAGGTGGTGGACCCATAGGAGGTCCCTAAAGGATTACCACAACTTAAGGTTTTTTACGATGTTTTCCTTCAGCTCGGTAAAAGAGTACAAATTAATAATGAAAGAATTTAAATGTCAATTTGTTTCTTCCCTTACTTATAATAAAAGTAGGTAAGATATTACGAGTTTTTTACAATATTGAGTCTCTTCACACAGGAAATGAGGAGTGATGGAAAGTTGACAAGTTACTCAATTTACCTACACAAAACTTACATACCTACACTTCACGCCCGTCTCTCAGAGTAGGCATAGATAACAGTGGCGTGCACACCATATAGGCAAAAAGACACTGCCTACCTTAGTATTTTGGCTACCCGACCTAATGATAGAGTTATTGCTAGATCCTTTTTTGTTGTACTCACGAAATAGGCTAACGAAGGTCCTGTGTTTTGTGGGTGAGTAGATAGGTGCTGGCTGTGTTTCGTAAAGACAAGTTACCTACACATAGGTGTCAGTTAATCCTTGAGGATTACTGCCTACAGTGGACAAGTATGGGCTGATGATGATGATGATGATTACTGCCTACCTTGTTGTAAAAGCCAGTGCACGCCACTGATAGATAATCTCCAATTGTCACGGTTCTGACAATCCCTTTCGTATCATCTACATACTACGTATTATGTGCATCTTTCCATTCTTGAACGAATTGAAAAAAGGAGTCTTCTTCGCAATTCGTCGGTAATGTTTTTATGTATAATACTTACCTCAAAACTTTTGACTGGGTAAACCGATTTGGCCGACAAAAAAGACTCGTACAATCGGTCCCATTTAAATTTTGGTTCTTAAGTCTGAATACTTCACTGGTAGAATTTGGTTATTTTTGCTTATTTATTTATAGTTATTTGTAAAACCCTAAAACCTAATATTCATATTAAATAACAGTCTAATATCTCCTCCACGGGGACAAAATTCCCGACACAAAAGATATTTCACAGCGTAAAACGTGATATCCGTCGATTGAACTGAAGTGGCCATCAGTGCACAGTGGTGCGAGTCGCAGATACGCGTCGGCACAAAAAGCGATCAGCACAGTGGGCGCACTGCACGCGGAACACGGGACATTGGTCACTGTGTCATTTCCGGTACGTAAGTAATAGTATCGAACAGTCATAAAACAGTGCACTTCATTTGTTCTCGCACATAGTTCGACAAACTGATAACGCTGAATATCATGATTCATTCAAATATTTGAGAGCTGTGTCGCATGGTCGAAATGGGGTACCGTCTCAGCAAAGCCTCTCTTGCAGTAGCTGCAAATAACGCTGTGTGTAATAATCATGTGAATATGCGTTATTTGCAGCTACTGCAAGTGACACTTTGCTGAGCAGGTACCCCATTTCGCCCATGAGACACAGCACTCAAATATGACAATGCAGGCTGGTTTAATAATTATTGCATTAAGTTTTGTTTTTACTGCTAATATTGTGTATCTTTTATTTCTATTTTTAATTATGTTATTATATTATGTGTGTCGTAATAAATATTTCATTCATTCATAAACTGCACTCTAGAGCAAATATTCCTCGATCGATTATACTAATATATCTCGCAATTGAAGAGAGCTACTACTGCTTTTAATGACAATAAAATAGCGAAAAAGAAAATCAATTTGGAATAGGAATTTTTGCCCATGAATAATATTATTCGTGTCAAAAAATTACTAGTGGCGTGGAAAGTAATACTAGGCGATCTTTGTAACATAAAAGGTTCGTAAGGTTTTATAATTACCGTAAACTAATTACATGTATTTAAACGTTAACAATTACTTAGAACCAATAAATGCACTGTCACATAAACTACTAGACCTGGTTATTCCGTAGTTAACATACAACAGACATGTTAAATTGAGCTTGCTATATCTTCGGAAAATAGGTACTCAAAAAAGGACAATATTCTAGACGAGACTTTCATACCTATTTTAAATGGGCTGCAGGTACCGGGTTATTGAAGCGTAGGTAGTAAAAATAGAAATTCATGCGCCATTTACAGCTGACGCAAAGTTTGTCGCGCTATTCCCACGCGAGCTCTCACTGGACCCGAGTTCTGAAATACGTGGTCAAATTTCACAAACTTTCGCGAATTTTAGCTGAAAATCTTTTTCCACGTTTGTTGATCGATATCTACGCGATGCCCACCAGCAAACCTAAGCTCTAAGAGAAAAAAATAAAAGAATTTATCCCCAAAACGGGATAGGCATTTGCTCATCAAATGCCCACGGTTCACTGAGCGTATTGAACACAACGTGACAGAGGGTGTGCCACAAGAAAAAAGTGACAAAACACATTACGCGCTGCGATTCGATGAAATAAGCGAAGCTTGACATACCGCGTGTTTGTTTTATGTCGCGTTTTCTTCCGGGTACCCCAACCAGGAGTTCAGATATACCTACTAGAGAAATAGACGGCGCCTAATGGTAAAATATCTCAATAATAACAAAGATTCAATATTTTTAACCGACTTTAAAAAGGAGAAGGATCTCAATTGTCCTGTACATCTTTTTGGTATATTTGTTACCTGAAAACTTTCAATCATCAACAGCCCATATTTGTCTATTGGACATAGTAACACAAGTTTTGCTTACAGTAGATTATTCGCTTATGGTTTTGAGCTCATATTTCGGACGCAATATCTCATTCATTAATAAAAAATGAAATTACCTTCAAAGAGCTACAAAACGGAAAGGTACGAATATGTCGGCATTGCTTTTAAAAGACGGATCATGTTGCAAATAATTGGGTTATTTTATTAACTACACGCCGAGTATACGGGATAACAACATTATTCTCATAATTCCGAAGGGGTCTATAAAATCGATGTGCAGTGTGCAGATAATATTGCCGTCCCCGTCTACCATGCCTATGAACGAAAAGGACAGATGGCACATGTAGAGTGATAGCAGAAATTGAATAAGTCTGATGATTCTATACGACGAGCCTTTGTTGTTGGTCCCGTGCATTGAATCTTAAAAAATAACTACATCCTCCAGAGTTTTCGACACGCTAAGAGTTTTTTTAAAACGCGTGATTGGGGAGTTTTATCTATAATCAATATTTTCACCAACACACATATCCTTCAGTCCTTTAATCAATCATTTTAAGTAGCTAAAGCATTTGTGTTATTGAAATCAGACAACATTAAATTCATATAAAGGTAAATTATTGCTTAAAAACTCATCACTTAAGGATTTGCCATCGGTGGGAATGGAGTCCACTATTTTACGGAATAGACATGACATACATGTTGACCACTAGACGGCCCCCATCAATTTTTTACTGTAGTAAGGAAACTAATAAAATAAAACTCTTAGCTATAAACGTTTATAAAAGTTATCATCATCATCATGGCCACTAACGTCCACTGGGCATAAGCTTCCCCCAAGGCGCGCCACGACGTTGGCTCTTACGCTTTCCTGAGCCAAAACTTATTCAACAATGTAGCTGGTTCAATCTAACCTTGTTGAAACCAATTACGCCACTTTATCTCATCGGAGAGTATTAAATAACATGTCAAACGCTTACAAAAGGGTGTTACGTTCAAGAAACACTTTGAAATCCAACTTTTAGTAAAGCAGTAGTCTATTTCAACTCGGGCTTTGTTATATTGAAAGTAAGTAAACGCGACAGTTCAATGTTCAGCGGTCCTTAATTGAAATAGTAGTGTTTCCCCCCTACCACTATAATATGATATCAAGTTTCTAAGTAAGAATTAATGTGATGTATAAATCGTATAATTTTAAGCATAATGTGTTGACTGTACGTCATAAGGATCTCGTGGTTTTGCATTTTAGTTCGAAAAAATATCGATTCATTTCTAGTCCTTAAAACTTACAGACACTTACTTTCGTTAATGTTCAAAAAGTGATTACTGAATCGAGCTCTGATTAAGTAAATCCTAAATACATTTAACTCAAATAATCAAAGAGAGAACAAAACATGTTGGATCGTAAGTAATAAAAAATGTATAGAGACTAGAAACTCTGTAATACTAAGACAATTTTTCGTATCACTTGGCGATCAGTAACTGAAAGAGTAAGTAGCAATAATAATATAGTTAATACCTGTATAATTTAGTACCTATATTTCTATAAAGATGGCAGGAACAAGCCTGAAGCGAATGTATCTACGAAATATGCCTTCACTATCTTCCCACGCCGTCTTTATTCCTTCGGGTTTGGAAAAGGAATTCAGAAATTGCAAGTTTAAGCTAAAATACCAGCACACACCCTTGTGACGTAGGGATCCACGATAGATGTTTGTGATGGAGACAACGACAAGCTCTTTGTCGATCTATTGTGTGTGTCAAGTCAAACGATTGCGTGGAACATTCCTTTTTTATATTCAGAACGTTGGTAACATGTGATATATTTTCTTTTTAAAAGAAGGCAACATTCTTTTTGGTGATGTCTTGGTGTTGATTTTGATTTGACTTGCCTTAGAAGCTGGTAACGACGAGTAAAGACTGGATTCTTTTTTCTCAAATAAATGAATGAGAGTTTCTCAATAACGTGTTTCAGATGTTACCTATAAAATGTGGTGGAATCCTTTTACTAATGTACCTAACATAATGTACCAAATGAATATGAGAAGTAAATGAGAGAGACAGAAATTAAAAAATAAAAATAAATAAATACACTTCATGCTTTTTAATCCCAAAGCGGGGTAGGCAGAGCCACTTACTTAATAAGCAAATGCCCACGGTTTACCAAGCGTGTTTAACCCAACGTGACAGGGGGTGAGCCCATGGCCGTTATAGGGTTGTAGACAACACGGTGTTGTCCTTCACCGTACGAGCGTTGCGTTGCGTATATGGGCTCTGAAAGAGTCCCATTTTGGTACACGTCCAGTAGCCGGACTCGAACCCGCGACCTCCCGGTTACAAGTCAAGTATTCGACCAACTGGACTACAGAAATTATGCATTTTGATTGATTTGTTGCTTCCGCGTAATGCTCCATACAGTTGATACACTCTTCTTATTTTAATGGTACGTCGAGCTCGACTATAAATATAACTTTGACTTAATTATTGTACCATGAAGAACATTCAAATTTACTACAATAAAAAATCCAATCAAAATTCCAGACGTACAAAAATACAGCACCTCAGATTTATCTGTCTGTCTCTGTGTAATTTTTACTTAATCTACACAGTATTGCGAGAAAAAACCATTTTTTTTTCAAAGTTCTCTAAAAATTATAAAGTTCGTGACCAATCGTGAACGGCGAAGATTTTCTAAAATCCCTTCTATAATTAAAACATGTCTATCAAATGGCTCGAATTGAAATCTTAGTGCAGATAAAAAAGAACTCTTTTCGTGAACCATAATAATTGGAGAATACGTCACCACCGAGTGCTGGTTGCTTTTTTAGAAAGTTGAAAGAAAATCCTTTTGAAAAGATTTCGGCTCTCGTGTACAGAGGGCGTTCTTTGTTCGCGGGTAACAAGTTTCCAGATAGTGGGGAGAGGTAGAAATGAAATAAGCGTGAATTCGCTGAACAGATCGCGTTGGCATTCGAAAACCGCACCGGGGAAGAAAGTAAGTACGTTTAATTATTCGAGAGCTGTTTCAGCGGTATCATTGAAATATTCAAATGTGCGACTGTGGTTTAATGGTTTGGTAAAACCTCGGTTTCAAACCCTCATACTGATATGGATCTTATGACAGTCACGGGCCCTTCACCCCTTATCATATTATGCGCCACCTTTCATACCACGAGTATGTGTTAGTTACTGAGAGGGGTTCTTCCCTCAAAATTTCTTTGAGATCGTTTCTTCTTTACTTTAAGATATTCAAATTTGTACCTACAATCAAGGCAACTTTAATTCAACGAGATACTTATGGATTTTTTTTATTTTGTTCTAAAACTCACTCTAGGATTGACTAGACTTTGACACTACCTACATTTGTATGAAAATTCTTATTTATTTATTACTAGCGACCCGTCCCGGCTTTGCACGGGTGCAATGGCGATACAATACAAAATTTATTTATATTTTATATTTACTATCAAAATGGCCGCATTTCTCCGATTTGCTTGACATTTCATTCCGTTCAACCCGTTCCCGTTGGAATATCGGGATAAAAATAACCTATGAGGCCTATGTTCATTTGGAAAAACGTAGCTTTCATTTAGTGTAAGAATCATCACAATCCGTTCAGTAGTTTCGGAGCCTATTCCAGACAAACAAACAAATATTTCCTCTTTATAATATTAGGATAGATTAGGATAGATTTATTAAAGCTTTGACTATACACAAATATCCACACCCGAAGCTGGAATCATAATATTTTGTACTCTTGAATTATTATTTTACGTCTATTCCACAACTACTTCTATTTCTACCTTGTTATGTTATGATATAGTTACTTAAGTTGTGCTATAAATCCATAGAAAGTTCTCAGTTTACAAGTTGGGAAATTCGAAAGTTCCGATGTTAATATCGCGATCGTTTCCGATCGATCTTAAAGTTTCCGGAAACTTCGCCGTGGACCGCAGTCGCCCGGGTTTCACCAACAATATTAATTATTAGGATCCGGTGGTTTTAGAGGGTTACTCCAAGCCCCTCAGGATTGCCTATTGTACATCAATTGTCTTGGAACTTCATTAGTACCTTGCAGAAACTACATTGTAACTTTGCTCTGCTAATTACTAGGTTTCGGTTCTGTTCCTTTGTTGGTGATAATTGTTGTAATAATAGTTTGGTAAATTAGAGTAATATATTCGTAATGGTGGACAAGTATGGGCTGATGATGATGATGATTATGATTCGTAATGGTATTG
>SJJU01019364.1:0-11314 GCA_012932125.1 Conopomorpha cramerella
AACACCACAAGGTGTGTGAACCCTATAACGGCGATGGGCTCACCCCCTGTCACGTTGGGTTAAATACGCTTGGTGAACCGTGGGTATATTTGCTTTAGCAAGTGCCTCTGCCTACCCCTCTTTGGGATTAAAGGCGTGAAGTGTATTTTTTTTTTTTCTTATGACGGAATATTGGTGTGGTAGATGACTATAATGGTGTAATTACAATCATTAAAATGCAGAGGATTTATTGCTTAGCTAGTAGTAGGTATGTACATAATTCAAACCATCTCTCTTTAAGGACACACTGTACCCGCTTGAGCCTAGGTACTCCATACCATAACATAATTCCGTCATAAGAAAATCTTTGAGAAAAAAAGAGCTTCTGTAGTCTAGTTGGTCGGATACTTGACTTGTAACCAGGAGGTCGCGGGTTCGAGTCCGACTACTGGACGTGTACCAATGGAACTCTTTTTCAGAGCCAATGTGCGCAACGCAACGCTCGTACGGTGAAGGACAACATCGTGATGAAACCCGCACACCACAAGGTGTATGAACCCTATTACGGCGATGGGCTCACCCCCTGTCACGTTGGGTTAAATACGCTGGGTGAACCGTGGGCATTTGCTTATTAAGCAAGTGCCTCTGCCTACCTCGCTTTGGGATTAAAAGGCGTGAAGTGTATTTATTTTTTTTATTTACATGACATGACCTAGTATACCAACGGGCACGTCGAATGTTGAAATGTATAAAAAGCTTTTTTTATTATCTTTATGTTTACAAGCGACCCAATAATAAATAAAGATTCCAAAATTATCAGTGTTTCTTTACTATATTACTATTTTATTTATTATTATTACTATACTAGTTATGTATCACCATTAATATGTATTTATGTTATTAAAATGTATGTATTTAATGATTTTGTGAACGTTTGTACACACTGTACAAGTTTTTTTTATTGGTTGTATTGTTGTAATTTGATTTACTGGTTTATGTTAATGATACTGACCGGCATTTTTTATATACACGTTCTCCCATGTTGTGAGGTTGACTGGTAGATAATACTTTGGCATTAAGTACACCGTTTATATTTTTAGTGCAATAAAGTATTAAATAAATAAATAACATGCATCTATTATACACACAAACACATAAAAGCCTTCATATTGAATCATTCTTTTAAAAATAAAACCGCATCAAAATCCGTTGCCTAATTTTAAACATACATACATAGGGACAGAAAAAAATAGTTTGATACCTACTACCAGCCGACCCGGCAAACGTAGTTTTACCAATATACTGTATTGTGAAGTTTTACCATATATTATAAACCTTCTTGAAGAATTAGTCTATCTACTAAAGAAAACCGCATCAAAATCCATTCATCATCAGCCGCATGGCGTCCGCTGCTGGACGAGGGTCTCCCCCAATGATTTTCATGATCATTCGGGGCGAAAGTGCCAATAATCGCCACGCTTGGCTGGTTGGCGATCGCAGTAGTGTAGCGGTTTAACTCACAGAGAGCGCTGCTGCTCGTCCTCTGGAGGGTTTCATCGGCTAATTCCGAATAACCTAACTAACCCTAGAAAATCCACCCCTGAATCCAATCCATTCAATCCAATCCATCCAGCTATCTACCTCATCATATAAAATTTTCACTTGTATGACAGGGTCGATAATCGAGCGCGTATTTTCCGAATATCTACCCTAGGGTACATTTTCCAGGGTGGATAATCGGAATAAGCCGTTTCCTCGGTCGCGTATTCTGTTCGCCGTCAACACACGGCTATTCAAAATCCATTGCGTAGTTTTAAAGATCTAAGCATACATAGGGACAGACAGCGAGTGCTGACTTTGTTTTATACTGTGTAGGTATTGATTAATAAAAACCGTAATCATACTTGAAACTCGTGTTTTATTCAAATATGGAGCATTTAATCAAAACCTATATACTTCGAATTGCCTGTGTTCAATCATAAATTGCTCTACCTAATAAACCTAATTCATGAACTAGCCTACATTGTAATTAAGATCGATATTCTGAGAAAAAAAAATCAATGTATCTGTCTCTTTTTGACACTTGTCATTAGAGTCAGACAAAGGATAAAAACACCTTAGTGGTTCTTAAGTTTCAGAATAGGGGCCATGAGAGGCCTAATGTACAATTCAAGGATAATTTGAACCGCATAATCGACTACTTGTCGATCCTTACGCTTTGATTTCCTCAAGTATTAAAGCTCAACTTGAATTAGACTGAATGATTACTTTGTACAGTCAAGTCCATAAAACCAGCCGTGTAAGATCTCTGTACGGAAAATAGTGTGTAAGAAATTAGAGATCATTTTTAACTGGTTTTGTTAATATTTTTTTTATAGCGCCTAGTTTCATCTAAAAGGTAATTGTGCCTGTTAAATGGTGAATGATTTATTTATTGATATTTTTATAGTTCAAGGAATGAGATGATTCGCCTAGTGTGCGATAATCGATGGATTTTGACGGCCGTTTAGGCTTTTAAATGCTATTTTCGCTCACGGCTGCGTTATTGCCGTGGAAAATTTAAAAGTTATATAATTGGGCACGGTTTTTTTTTTTTTGTTATTAACATTTTTATTTACGAAGCAAAAACAGGTTGAAGTAATAGGCTATTTTACTAATAGTATAGTACATATTTTGGTATGGATTGATTCAGTGCATGTTTTAAGACAGCGTCTGTGGTCGAGCGGGTCGAATACTTGACTTGCAATCGGGAGGTCCCGGGTTCGAGTCCGACTACTGGACGTGTTCCAATGGAACTCTTTTTCAGAGCGTATGTACGCAACGTAACGCTCGTATGTTGAAGGACAACATCGTGATTCCACCCACACACCACAAGGTGTGTGGACCCTATAACGGAGATAGTCTGTCACTCTGGGTTAAATGCGCTTAATTAACTGTGGGTATTTGCTTATCAAATGCCTCGCCTGCTTAGCCTACCTTGCTTTGGGACAAAAAGGCGTGAAGATTTTTTGGACTACTTCTGACCTCTTAGATTTGATTTAGTAAGCGTGTTATATAAAAATTGATTAAAATCTAGTACAAAATCGCCTGTGGTAAATTGAAATTGAAGGACGAAGATCACAAGTCTTGATTCATGTCGCACTTTGCCACTCACGAAGAGTGTAGATTAATTACCATTAAAACTTAACGCCTTTTAATCTCTAAAGCAATTGCCACAAAGAGTATTTTATTTAGTGTACGGGAGTTTAGGGATGGGCCTATAAAATCGTCATCATTGTGCCAGCAAATTAATGCTGCCCCGACCTTTAAATTTGGTTAATTTCTGACGATGGGATCCCTGAGAAAACCACAAAAGTCAAAATTTGAAGATTGAAGTCGGTTCTATTTTCTTTCAAGTAATTTAGGAACTTATTTTCATAAAATACTAATTACAGTAGTAAGATAAGTACTTACTCAATCGATGTTTACTCTGAGCTTCCTTGCAGCAGTCAGGATGGAGAAGGTGGTACCAGCTCACGCCGTGGAGCGCCGACCGCTCCCAGCCCAGGTGCCATTCGCTGCTGCAGAACAAAACACACCCTTTGAAATATAGCTCTTATCTAATCTGGTAAAATTAAAACAAATAACAATGGAACAAATTACTATTTGGAATGCGTGAAGTGAAAAAAAATAAATTCCACATAAATCTGGCAAAGGTAGTTTTAAAGCGACTTCAAAAAAGGTGTTTTCGTCAATTCGACCGTATATATGCTTTTTGATGTTTGATCGCGGATATTTTTTGTAAAAAAATGTATTGTAAAATATTTGGATGGTTCCCTGATATAAAAAAAATTTGGATTTGATGATGACAAGCCAGATAAATCGACGGAACTATTAAAAAGCGTCAAACGATATGCATCGCTGTTTTACTAAGGAGCATAGTGAAGTGAGCGAAAACAAACTAGCAATGCACATCATTTGTAACTGCGGTACCGGAGCGGTTTCATTTTCTTTAAAATTATTGTATTATTATAGATTCAGAATTAACCTAGATATCAACTATTCAGATGCCTAATTGAACTCAAGTGACTGAATAGTAGAAATCCAAATAACCTCTTTTTACAAATAGCTCATTTCTACTGTACTACTTTTGTTTGTCAATCCATGCATTGCACATGCATGACTTTCATCAAGTTTTGTGTTTGTATATACAGATAATTCATATAAATAAAACGAAATAAATGTTTTACAACAACACACACATTGTGTTCATCCCATGTTAAGTAATTGAAGCACTTGTGTTACGGAATTCAGACAACTTACTTAAGGACTTACTTACTTTTTACTTTTAAATACTTATATTAATAAAACACATCCAACAAGTTCTTAAAAGATCATCACCTAAGTACCTGTCAGCGGTGGGAATCAAACTCACAACCAAGACGGAATAGAGGCAGACATGCTGACCACTACACCAACAGGCCAAATTACATTATATGCGATTACATTATATGCTAATACATTATATGTATAATACGATGAAATAAAGATATTTGGGTTTGGGCTGACTTAGAAAGACCTTTTCATGGAGATCAACTCACCTTTTCAGTTGTAGGTAAATATCAAATACGATGGTGCGTTTGCAGGCCTTTAAGGCCCTAAGCGTAGGTATACCAATGGGTATCTTTCCCCTTATAGAGTCGTGGGCATGTGCAATGTGCTCAGCAAGTGATGGGTTTTGTAACACTATTCGTTCCCGATTTACTGTAGTACATATATTATAATACAATATATACAATTGTAGAGGCCTATGTCCAGCAGTGGACAAGTATGGGCTGATGATGATGATGATATATTATAACACATCTGATGTTCAAGAAGCTAATTTAATGTACTTTGTAAAATATTCTGTTTTTTTATTGAAATAAAATATATATTATCATTATGTGGTTTTAAAATTAATTGTCTCTCCATTAGTGAGGTAATTATTTTTATTATTATGAATCAAATTATTTATTCAGTACAAACTTGGGAATTTATTTTTGTACTATGCGTAGTATAAAATATTAAGATCCATTAATAAAATCTGACGAAAATAATAAATTACACTGCTAACAATATCATTGATAATTTTCGTGACTAACATACTTTTAGGTCTGCGAATTTGTGATTAATGATTCTGACCCTTCTGTGCTCTGTCTAGTCTGTGAAAAAAAAAACCAAAATAATTGTTTTTTTTAAACATAATAACATTAATAGCCTGTCAAAATGTTAATATAACAGTTTATGTGTTTGGAATATTAATCATCGTAAGACAATGGTTTTTGTAAGCAAATACATACAACTATTTATATGAGATCTCATTTTGTATGACAGTGTGATACTGCACAAGTTCAATAGAATTATTAAACACAGATACAAAATAGAGTTAAATGCAGTACCATTTTTAGCTGATCTTTCATGCAAAGGAATTTTTCTTACAACTAAGACCAATAATATAGTTAAAGTAAGTCTAATTGTATTTATGAAACATCCAATAGTCTGTCGTGATGTACGCTTCCGGATTTTTTACAATGAATTATATTGAATCGCTTCTCACACTTTAACTCTAAACTTAGGTCAGGTGTAGATCACCTTGGCATGGATAATGGTACTTGCAAATGTATGAATTATTTTGCATATTGTTCGTAAGGACAGTAGATATAATGGGAAAGCGATGACCCGTATGCTGAAACTCCTGTCAAGGACTCATTTTGCTACACGCACGTAGCTCTATCGCGTATATATAGCGTATCTCTCTGTCAATTGTGATGAAAAACGATGTGTATTGCTGGTTTGGTTACTCTCATTTCACTGTGATACTTAGTGAATCAGCCATGCACATCGTTTGTAGTTAAAATGAGGAATTTTTAAACTCTTTCATATTTGACATAGACGTCACTACCTACTAGTTTCTGTGTCGATTGTCAATCAACAATACTGATGGGAACACACAAGTATACTCAAGTGATACTTAAATACCTATTATTGTTTCAGAATATTAAGATGAGAAGACACTTCAGAGTATGATCTCCTAAGTGAGCCGACGAAGCACTTAGAAACAACATTATCTCAGAACCATGACCTCTTTCATTTTACCAACGTTTGTTTATAAACATTTTATCTTGACACTAGTGCTTTAAATGTTTTCTATGTAAAATATTTCTGTGTTTTGATAAAATACTATATAGATTTTTTTGCAGGTTCATTTGAATGATTTTGAAAAAAAGAATTGAATCGCTTTGAAGGTATTTGATAAATCGGTAATCCAAAAAATATTGGTTCGATTGTGCATGAATACGTTAGTATTAGGCCCACCTATTTCATTTCGTTGCAATGTCTAAATATACAAAATAAATCCCATTTTTCCTCAATTTGCAAGGTCAATTGCGTAATTTTTTTTGTAGTGTTTGTTATTGCCAGGAGAATGATACATATATTTAAATGAAAGAAGAAAATAAGAAAATGTGCTGAAAATTTTACGTCACTTTGTCAATCATGTCTATTTTGTGTGAAACATTTTTTTTTCACTTTCCCGCATTGTCGCCATAGTAAAAGTTGTTCATATTGACGAGCCTAACAACATTTTTAAGACCTATTTATTGCTCGCGGTCTTTTTACACTCAGTATAGTATGTCAATGTAATTGAGGAGTGTCATCGAAACGTATAATTCATAACAATAGCTAAGCACTATTGGTTATTGCAACATTAAATAATATGGAAGATTTTTTAACATTGCCAAATACTGTGACGAGGACAAAATCAGCTAAACAGTTCAAATGACGACCAAAACTGTATAGAATGTTACGTTTTTAGAGTTCATTTTAACCGGACAGGTTTACCTTGGCTTTGCATTATTGTATGTTTTCTGTGAACACTTACAAATTTTGAAAGCTTTTCAATAGCTATAGGTTTAATAAGAGTTATTAGAAGACTGTTTTAAGAGCAGTAAGTACTGAAGTCAAAGTATTTGGTAATAGTAGAATTATTTCGAAAAATCATTGTGTTTTACTTACATTTCTATACTTTGGCGATCGTCAATGTCATTTGGTATTTTATAAATATGTTTTATGTCTATGTTAAGTATCAGAAACTATAGATAATATTTTTAAATTACATTAAACATTGAGATAATTAAATAATAATGTTTTTACATTTTAAGATTCATGTCCCTTTCTCGTCTTGAGCATGAAAATAATGATACTAGACTAGGATACGCGGCGTAAAAAGCTGCCTCATATATCCAGGGATACCGACTTAAGATATATAGGTACGAAAGGAATCATAGGGAAGTGTTTGTAAGTTTACCTTAACCTTGTTAGGCATGTAAATACCTACCTATAAATAAAATATCAATACGTAGAATAAAACAAAGTCTCCTCCCACTGTCTGTTCCTATGGATGCTTAAATCTTAAAAACTACGAAACGGATTTTTATGCAGTTTTCTTTACTAGAAAGAGTGATTCTTGTTGAAGGTTCAGTTGTATAATACATGCATACAGAGTGTAAAAGGACCCTGATAATTGGTCTTAGAAACGTTGTTGGGTTCGTCAATACGAACTTTTACTATGTTTTTTTTTTACTTTAATATTTTTATCATTTACCCGCATTGTCGCCATAGTAAAAGTTGTTTATACTGACGAGCCGAACAAGGTTTCTAAGACCATTGCTCGGGGTCCTTTTACATGCTAATAGCAGGGAAACACTGTTAATAATGTACATTTACAAAACAACGTCACCCAGCTTGTACGGTAGTAATATTACTTGGTTCCCATCAGTATAATTTACATTACCAGATATTACAACTGTATGACCTAAGCTGGCAAGTAGTAGGTACCTACCTCACTTGATTTACATTCAATAAACACGATCACATCCGTAACTAGAAACATTATAACTTACAAAATAATACATAAATCAACATCAATTAATACGTGCAGCCTATGTTCAGTATTGTGTCAGTGGGAAATACTTTATGTGAACTGTCGGCGACTTGGGCGCGTATTCCCAAACAATAAATCGATACTCGAGCGTCACTTGAGCAAAGTTTTTTTTAAAGAATATTAGATAGACATATATTAGAGAGTCTGTGGTCCAGTTGGTCGGATACTTGACTTGCAACTGGGAGGTCGCGGGTTCGAGTCCGGATACTGAACATGTACCAATGGGACTCTTTTTCAGAGCTCTTTTTATACGCAACGCGACGATCGTACGGTGAAGGACAACATCGTGATGAAACCCGCACACCAAAAGATGTGTGAACCCTATAACGGCGATGGGCTCACCCTCTGTCACGTTGGGTTAAATACGCTTGGTGAACCGTGGGCACTACCCCGCTTTGGGATTAAAAGTCGTGGTGTATTTTTTTTAGATATATATACTTGTGCAAAGATCTGTGATTGCTTGGATTGTTATAATACAGATCTAAGACTCGTGTCGTATTCTGAAAATTGCCTCAAGCGCTAATTATCAGGTTCTTGAGTAGGTACTGATTATTGTTTCAGAATTTAGATTTTATACCGTATCCTACTTTCTGTTTGCTCATATGAATTATAACAATTCTTTAGCATTCTTTAGCCCACCCTTTCTAATTAATTTTTCTAACAATAAGGACCTAAATAAACTAAACTAAATTTGAATTAGACGTAGTTTCATTGGTATCGGTGATCAAAATACGACCTTTTTGTCAAATACTGCATTTTAAGCGACTTCAGAAAAGGAGTATTTTTCAATGAGGAATTTTCAGAGTCCTTGTTCCCTATTAGTTATAAAAGATGGCGCTGGCTATATAAAGGGAGATTAATGTCAAAGAAATGACAAACGTCAAGCAGTTGTTCTTGAAGGTTGCAGTACATTTACAGACAACAAAATTTGAATGCTGAGCTGAATTTTGAATTATTTACCCAAATAATAAAAAGCTTAATCATTACATAGTATAAAACAAACTTCCCGCTGTCTGTCCCTATGTATGTTTATATCTTTGAAACTATGCACGGATTTAGATGTGGTTTTCTTTAATAGATAAAGTGATTCTTGAGGAAGGTTTACAATAATACATGCATATAATAGCCGAGAAACAATGTTTATATGTATATTGGCTAAACAACGTTTGCCGGGTCAGCTAGTAAAATACAACTGACAGAAGTATGTAAATCAACCGTTAGTTTGTAACACAAAAAAAATCAGCAAACATAGACTTAACAAGATTAAAATAACGTATGTGTTATTCGACAAGGATTTACACGTAGAGAAACGCACTAAAACCAAACTGTCTACTAACTGTAATACTGTCTCCTTTTGTTCATAACCCAAGACAGTTAGTTGAAAAGAGACGGACATAATTTTCACAAGTGTCATTGCGGACTGGCTCACAGATCTTGTGTTGATAAGTAAGTACCTACAGGTATGTACCGTAGCTCGTACAGTAGCTGATAATACAGCTCATTGTATGCAAAACAACAGCTTCCTAGCAGGTGACGACGACCGTACGTAAATTTTCTGAAGTTTATTCTACACATTTGTATAAGTACTATCGGGTAAAAAAGTCAGTCAGTCAGTTTTGATGGCACTTCCTGTTTGTTATTATCCTGAACCATCTTTATGTTATTTTATTTTTCTTTCGATGCGATGGTTTACTGTTTTTGTTTTTGTTGTTGTTGCGCCTTGTATTTTGTTGCATAATACACGTTTTTTTACTGCTCCTGTAATTTTTTCTCCGCATTTACCTAAATACCAGAGCAATTCCTATGTAACTAAAATGAAATTAATTGAAATGTTATGCTGATGATGTTATATACATTTTGCTCTATTTAGATAAACAAATTTATTCCTATTCACCCGTCTGTTTCTATAGTACATATTTTATGACGAACATGAAGATGGATTTAGATATTCAAGTAATAAACATAACAACGTCCAACCTTGGTGGGTGGGAGTGACGTCCGTCAAACATTGTCTAGTTATTCATTTGTTTCCCATTTCTGCAGCCCTTGTTGACAGCAGGCCAACTGCATCCTTCATGAATACTCAGTAGCATGTCAATAGAAGCGAATATTGTATATTTGTTGACAAGTTTACACGCACAGTTTTGCTACACGATATTGAACCAACTGCAAGTGTTATTGCTTGGAACACAA
Source organism: Conopomorpha cramerella (assembly GCA_012932125.1). NCBI lineage: Eukaryota > Metazoa > Arthropoda > Insecta > Lepidoptera > Gracillariidae > Conopomorpha > Conopomorpha cramerella. The sequence continues at coordinate 10,136 of SJJU01019364.1, forward strand.
AGCTCAGTTTAACTTGATTGGAATTTGCAGACGTCTGAAGAGAGGCAGGACGCATTCGTAATGAATGTTTATTGTGACATTGGAAAATGTGAGAATGTTTAGATGACAGTTCGCGGTATTTGCTTTATTTCTTGGAATAACGCGGTATGTAGCTATGGATTTTTTCTCGAATAAAAAAAAATATGAAGAAAATGCAGATGGTATCCATGGTCTTTAATTCATTACTGGTGTGATACGCTGAGGTTTAAATGTTTGAAGTTGTATGCAAACAATGTTTTTTCCATAGTTTATCATCCAATCAAAAAATTTTCACATTTCATCAAATATATAAACAAACCATGGTGTGTTAGACATTATTAGGTTAAGCAAACATCTTTATGTGGCATGGTAGGTATGACAACCGACCACTCGCTATTATATAAAAACCTATTTAATTTAGGATTTACAGACAGCTTACTGTGCAGAGCATGCGTGGAGGCAGAGAAGACATTGGAACACATTCTTATGGAGTGCCAGGATGTGGAAAAATACAGGGCGATCCACTTAGACCGTTCCTACAGGAGATCGTGAAGGACACAAAGGGTTTGTTGGGGTTCCTCGAGGAGTTGGGGTAGTTGAAGTAGCGCCATCCAAATCACGCAAATTAGGCGCATTGGACATCGAGCTCCGGAAACGACCTGTACCGTCTACATCTACAACTAGAGAGAAGCAAGAACCATCGCCAGATTAGCGTTAACATTCATATTTCCAAGAAGAAGACCGCGAAATGTGTTCAATCTTCATCCGAGCATAGTCTGTCAGAGACCCATCGGACCAACCTTATGATTGTAAGCCAACTGACCGCATATGTGAAATCACTGAGTGAAGACGGAGCAATGACTGACGCACTCATGTGGCATCACGGCGATGGAGGATCTTTATGTCGGGCGCACATGGGGGAAAGAGAGATAGGGGTGGGGGGGGAGTGGTCACTCACGTGACGTGGACCTGCAGGATCTTCATGTCGGGCGCGTGCACGGAGGTGAAGAGAGACAGGGGCGGGGCGGGGGGCGGGGGAGGGGGTGTACCACTTGGCGTCGAGGTGGCAGGATCTTCACTTCGGGCGGCTGCAACGTACGCAGTGAAAAGACGACAGGGGCGGGGCGGGGGAGGCGGTGTTACTCACTTGGCGTCGAGGTG